>JASANG010002174.1:295000-346737 GCA_030248215.1 Enoplolaimus lenunculus
CTCTTTTACCCTTATTCCTCAACAAGCTTAAGATTTAAAGCCTAAATCTAAGCTTATGTGTAAAACAAAACCAAGGCCTGCGCCTAATCTTGATCCTAAATTATGCCAAAATTTGAAAGTTTTGAAAACTGTGGGGAAGTATATGAATCAAAAAGTTATCAATAAACCTAAAATGTTTTTCAGATTGTGTCATAAAATTTTCGTAATGGCGCAAAACAGTCTGTATTGTGAGGATTTCTATAATTCAAATCCGTTATTTCCATTTCAAGATACAAAAAAATACAAAGTCAAGTAATGTCCCGAAGACTCACGTGCCGCGTATCGCCGCCCGTTTATAAAACACATCTCAACTTGAGTTGTAGTTTATAAAAGGTTGCTGTTGTGCGCTTAGGCTAAGATTTCACGCGTAGGCTAAGATTAACATTCACGCTTTGGTTTAAACTTATTTATTTTGTTCGACACCAAATACTACATGGATAGGGAATATATTGTCAATTACCTTCAAACACTTACCGGTACGTTTTTGTTTGTGAATAATTTTGCAGCAAACTGTATTGACACACTGATATTCGAGTGGGCAAGCTTGATCAATGCACTGATGGATTGGGGCCGAATTATCGGGGCATTCTGAAATTTTAAAATTAAAATAAAAAAATTACCGGTCCAGTTTGTAAAGTTCAACGAGGTCACTCAATGTTTAAATTTAAAGTTTTTCAAATCGAGCTAATAAACCAATGTGAATACTTTAAAACGTTGTATTTTGTTCACAATCTATATTATATATACTGAAGCCTATTTTGTTGCACAATTTGCCGTCTGATATCAGTTTTTCACACATGGTTTGAAGATGAGTTAAGCATTCATTCTTTTTGCAAAAATTGTAGAATGTTCGTACACCAGGTTACTGGTTCCAGTGTGCAGCGCACTGAAACCAGCCAAATTGCTTCAATGTGCAGCACATTACCCCCTCAAAAGTCACCTGGTGTACGCATGATATTATGGAAATTGCATTAACTTATATTTTCAAGAGCTGTATCTAGTTATATGCGATATTACGAATTACGGCTCTTGTACACTTTTCAACCACATTTAAGGTTTAACGTTTAGGCAGTTGTTAGGCTCAGGTTTACGTTTACGCAAAGGCTTAGGAAAAATTTCACGCTTAGGTTCAGGTAAAAGTTCTTACTGAATCCTGCACGTAAGCTTGAGCCTAAACCTGTGGAAAGTGTACAAGGGTCCAGATTACTTTTAACTTCAGTTTGTACGTCGCGACTAATTTGGCAACATTTGTCATTGATACACTGATAGCCGCTGATGCACTCTCCAGTAACACAACTTCCAATCGATTTTACGCCATTTTCACAAATGCCTAAAAACGTTCACAGAAGAAACCGGTTTGAAGCTGAATATAACTCATTGCATGTGAAGCAAACGACGCCAAACAGAGCTGGAAACCACTATGGGTGGCGCTATACTTCTCGTGCGGCCCCATATGTCGCCGTCCAGCACAGTCCGTTGCCGTCCATCACCGTGCAGCACCATCCATCATCACCATACGGTATCGTACGCGAGTAATTTACGTACGATAACGCACGGTGACGTATGGTGACGGACGGCGCCGGACGGTAACGGACGGCGACGAACGTCATCAGAACTATTAGCGCCACCCTAAAATCGTCAAAAAGTAAAACGCTTCCAGCGTAAACAGTACCCTGAGCAACTCAGAAAAATTTCAACCAATGACGAAAAACGCGTGTGCCCAATAGACGCCAATAATCTATTGTTTTCATAAAATTAGGAACGGTATTCTCTAGTGTAAAGCACCAATCAACAGTTGGTGATAGGTCCATTACAGCTTTCGTATTCTGACCAGTAAATGATAAACGTTTGAAATTATTATTTTGCATTTCATCTATGATACTTCTGCACGAATTTTCAGATACGCAACTGTTCCGGCTGGTCAGTTTGGAAACTCATCGCGGTCTGCTGATAGATGCTACATATATTTGAGAATACGCGCATTTGGTGTCAGTCGAAAGGTTTAAACTGTACCTTCGTCACCAACGTTTTTAATGCAGCATGCTCTCGAAATGAACGGACAATAATAGCCAGATGCACATTCGTGGTCATCGTTGCACGAGTTCATAGGGTGTGAGCCATCAGGACACAGAGCTAAAAATTGGTTAAGTGTATTGATAACCCGTGCCTTATTCTCAAATGTGTATAGCAACTATCATCAGTTAGTAATAGGTTTTCAAACTCAATCAAGATTGCACTTGTTGAACTCAACAAGGGTACAGGAGTAGAGCAAATTATATGCGAAAATTGTGCTGAATTTTAAGCCTCAGCATTTACTGGTTCGACAGTTACAAAAATATAACCAACTGGTGATAGGTGCTACACACATTTGAGAATACGAGTCATAATCTGCATACACATTGGTTAGTTAATAACGAATCAGTTTCGGTAAAACATTTTAAATTACGAAATTTAAATACGGTCAGTGTTTTACTGAAAATAATAGCAGCCGCAAGGAATTAGCGAAGTTGAAATGTCGGAAATGATAAATTTGGGAAGAGGGCACTAAAAAGTAGTGAACCCCCGGCAAGTCTGCATCCTGCATGCCACTGCACATGTCGAAGAATACAAGGAACATAAACGAAATACAAGTATTGCAAACCAAACCGATACACGGCATCGAAGCGGTTCCAACAACTAAACCGACGTACGGGGATACAACATATATACAACATAATGTCACAAACATCGCAAACAATAAGCCAAACGTAATTTTAGCATTAAATTCTACAAAGTTTTGACTTTGAATATATGAAGAAGCGGCCTCTACTGCGTCGCTTTATTGCTACACCGCTAAATTTCAAAACTAAATACCACTCGAAGGTAAAAGTGTTCGATGACAGCATCGTTTGACAGATAACGGACAGTAAAACGTTTTCGCACAATCTTCATTATAACTGCACGCTGAACCAGGTTGACTACCGTCTGGACATTGCCGTGTGTTGGAACCTTTCAAAGTGGGCGGCGTATGAAACACTTGTTGTGATCCTGTAAAGTTTATACGAGGCGTCTTTGTTTGAGTTTGCAGTTTTTACAATCATTTCTAAACACTATTTTATCAAAAAACTTATTTTACAACTTATAAGCTTCTCTCATGGGTCTTTTAAAAATTTCAGAGGGGAGATGTTGTTTACCTCTTATCCCCTCCATTGCATACACGCCTCTGTATGACTTCCCTTTTAGGAATTTCTATGCTGTTAGTTCTAGACTGCGAAACGGTCATTATTATAGGTATCATTGCATATTGCTGAATTCATAAAATTATTTCAACATTAATACTGATTTTGCCACTGTATACACTTTGAAACGGAAACAGAATTATAGCTTAACTAAACTTGAATGTGTTTAAGTAAAACCAAGATGGCTGGACCGACTAACTTAAACTACAATTTTAAGTTTAAGTTAAACTAACATATTTTTTAAGTTTAGTGCGAGTTTAAGCTAAACTCATTTTTGGTTCATGGTTGCTGCTTAGAAACTTTGCAATTTTTAGCATTCATGAAGTTTAGACTAAACTAAAATTATGCCATATTTCAAATGAGTTTAAGAGTAACCTTCTAGTTTAGTTAATCTAGCAAGTTAGTTTAAGTTTTTAGATAGTACATCTAAAACTTTACGTTTCGAAATGCGAGAAAGCGATGCGTTAACAGCACAACACGCTCCAGTTGTGGGTGGGCACTGATATCCAGGCGGACAATCAGTGTCACCAGCGCAAAGTTTAGGCAACGATCGAGTACCGTCGGGGCAGTTTCCTAAAACAGCGAAAGCTCATGGTAATACAAATGTGTAAATGATGGGTTTAATCTGTTAATTTCATCGCTGCTAAAATTTGTTTCAGAATCATCATGGTGCAACTGAAGGTGAAAAAATCGGAGCCTAAGTCTTAAGCGGAGGTAGACTATTAAAATTTGTCAGAGTCGGTGGTGAACGGAAAATCAGGACGCTCAAAATTGAGTAAACTCAGTAAATTTTAACAATAACCGATACAAAATAATATCAAGAGGTTATTTTGATTGTTTTAAGACAGATACAATAATTAAGTCGTATAAATTTAACCGAAATTTACAAACCAATCCTCAACGAAACAATTTTTACAAAAATACGAAACATTTTGCAGCCGAAATCGCCACAACCTCTGCCAATAGTGCCACCAGGGTCGGACGTTGATTTTCAGCCAGAGCCTAAGACATACGTCCGGTTAAACATGAATATCATCATTAAACTAAATCAAAGTTGTGCTTATAATATCTGATCGCGATTTGAAATATAACTGCATAATTTTTCGATTAGGTTTTGGAAAGCGGTTGGTCTTTTAGACCTCTTTCCTAATTAGGGTTTTCGTAATAAACCATCAGTTTACTAGAAATATGCCGACAGCAGCCTCCAACCGACGACGGGCAATAATATCCTGTTGGACATTGATTATCTGCAGTACAAACGGTTTGTGTGGTTTGCGTTCCGTCAGGGCAGACTCCTGAAACAGCATGCAAAAAATCAATTGAAGTTCCGCGTTGAATGTCAACATTATCATTCGCTTATTATTTCTGTGTGAAACGTGCATTTTACTTAGATTTATTTTGATTTTCAATCGTTAGTCTTCATTTTAAAAACCCCTAACCAAGCCAATAGCACGATCACCTTTCTAGAAGGATCTAAAAATTATTTAGAATAGGAATATGCAAGGGTTTCCGATGACTTTACAAGCGAGTTTAAAACTTTTCTAGGGTGGTACAATTTTTCTAGCATTGCTGAGCGCCCCTTGGTTACTTGGTTCCGCTAAATATATGCTCGAAATCGACTGGAAAATGGACATCTTAATTTTCACGGGCCGAATGCAAACTAAAGCTGACGATGCATCATGAATTTTAAATATGCCGTTTCCAAGTACATCTGAACCTCTAATTGCATCGTCTATTTGTTGGTTCTCTGTTAAATCCTCTCGTAAACCAACTGTAGGAACTACAGATTTGAAACTCTTGCGAAACATCGTACCAAATTTCGAAGCGTACAATTCGATGGGTTTCAAGTTACACGCCCTATCACCACAACTAGTAATAAACGTGCTACATGCATAACGGAAGCGGCGATTATCGCAACTGATGCACTAAGTGGCGTATCCGGTAATTTTTGACGGTGAATGTGCGCAGAATGTTGCATAAACCTCACAAGCGAACCAAGCACTAAAGCAAGCGCAGTGTTCTTCGCACAACAGTAAAAAACGTAAAACCGTTCCAGTTCGTACCATAAAAGAAACCTACGTACTTGTTCCTGTAGGACAGCATATATTGGCGTCTCGTGGACAATAATATCCTGGATTACATTGACTTGAATCTGAACAATGCGTTGAGCCAAGGATGACTAAGTTTTGACCAGGGCAAGCTGAAAGATAGCTTTGGATCGTCAGTTCAACGAAACTAAGTATTGTTTGACAACAGTATGGAATTTGTCCAGTTTTATTTGGTATTCCACTGTTCCAGCGGGCGTTGCATAGTTTTGGGTCGACGAGGTTATCCGTAAAATACAATACAACAATGTTTTTATAATAAACCGAAAGCTTTTTGCAAATGTAGCCTATTTTGCCAGATTTTACACAATACAGCATGATTGAGTTTTGATTTTCACTACAAAATATTTGCCGAGTTTTCGTAATTCTGTATTATTTGTGTTTAAATCACTTGCCTAAGAATATACAAAATTCAAACGAATAACCTCGAGTGGACACAATTGTTTAATTTTAGGTGAATTGACCTGAAAATTTAAAGACCGATCACCAAGCGACGATCACATGGGTCAATTAAGCGGAGCGTTCGTTAAGTTTGCAATATCAGACAAGTGTTACTGATTTGCAATTGCAAGCTAAAGAATCTGCAATTTAAACGAAACAAAGCGAATGCAGAAAAAATGCTAGTACTTCGCAGTGTTATATATACCAATGAAGTGTAAACTTACTCAGCCGAATTAAACAGCAACCGCCCTGGAAACATGTACTGCCATTTGGACACATTTCATCGCGTCCGCAAAGCACTGACGTTTCTTGGCCATTCGGACACATAGCTAAAAATAGATTTCGAGCGGTCTTACGATTCTGAGAGCTCATATACATTTGGAACCGTACAATTTTTTTGAAAAATTATCCAGTCGCGCTTCTTGCGAACTAATACTCAAACCTATAAATTTAACATGTTACGAAAACCAACATAGGAGCGGTTTCCTTTTGAGAAATTTATCAAACTTAACTTTCCGCTAAAAAGAACCTAATTGGGCTCTGGTACACTCCCGCTAAACACTTAGGGTTTACGCTCAGGCTTAGACTTACGCTAGTAATTAGGTTTTGGAATAAGCTTGCCCAAGATTTACCCAAAGACTGAACTTTGCCTAAGTTTAGTATGTGTCTAAGAATGAGCGTAGTATGATCTTGAGTCTTCAGTTTAAATGTGGGAGGTGTACAAGAGCCCCTAGGTGCATCAGCATTCCCTCATAAATACCCATCTTGTTACCATGCTGCATTTTCTAAAATAACTTATCATGAAGTCTTTTACCATTAGCATATTGATTTGTAATATACACTAAAGTTCAGTTTTCCTCGGTCACTTGCTGCTGCAGTGACCAAAAGAGTGAGACTGATATTTATTTTGTGCCTTCAGAGGGTTCCCCTGTTATTCAGTTATGGACTGTTATTTTTAATTCACTGATAGTTAGCTGAACCCAACGCCTTTCTTTTATATATTCTTTCTTTAGACATAAATGACTTGTTTCAAGGCATTTTTGTTGATTACCACACCCGTTAATCTTTTTCATGGGCATAATAGAGCGGGTTGTCGGAGCGTCTGTTATATGTTTTCGCATTCTTGGTTATTCTTCTGCTTTGGTCTTTTTATCACCTCACTCCAAGGTCTTATGGACTCTATCCACAAACGAACTCTAATTACCTAAGGGTATGGACTCCAATAATTA
Organism: Enoplolaimus lenunculus; assembly: GCA_030248215.1. Lineage (NCBI taxonomy): Eukaryota > Metazoa > Nematoda > Enoplea > Enoplida > Thoracostomopsidae > Enoplolaimus > Enoplolaimus lenunculus. Next base: position 302,033 of record JASANG010002174.1, read on the forward strand.
GGACTAAAGTTAGGGACCCCCTGTTATTACCCTTTCTTATTCAGATCATTACAGTACTAAGCGTTATTTCGCTGAAAAACGCCGAACAAATGCCAAATTAGTGGAAAGCTTAATCTTACGCTATATTGTGTAGTCCCGCGGAAAAACTGTACGCCTCTTATTTCTCAATATCATGGGCTAAACAATGAATAGCGCTTCTCTAGTAGCCCCCCCATCCATGACTTAAACCATTTAAAATCTAATAAACACTTACGCAATGGTGGCGGACGGATATCATTCACAACTCGCTCTGATGCTGTTAGTTTTGGACGCCGCCGTAGGTACGGCGGCCACGATGTGTCTTTCGGAGATAACGTAGGTGATATCTGGTTGACAATAGAAGTTGGTTTAGTCGCACTAGGTTCAAGCATAACGTCATCAGTGGGACCGCCGTGTTCGAAAAACGACGACGGACGGATCGCTTCCGGTCGGAACGGTTCAAACGGCTCCGTCGATTGCGAATTTGGTGCACGGCGGCATGACTGAAACAGAGAGCTGAATTCGTAGCCGTTGCGGCAAACCATACGCATCCACATGCCGTGATCAGATCTGTAACAAAACCGTTAATGCCGACTCTTAATAGGCGTTCCGGCACTCGTTTACTTCCCGGCCCCATGTAGTCCGTTCACACGCAACGAATACGAGCCTAATCCTGAACTTGAGAACAAGCCTAAGCTGAAGCCTAAACCTAAACCTGAGCCTAAACCCAAGCCTGAGAATTTAGCGTACCTTTGTGGTAATGTAGACTGTGCTAAAAATATTCGCTGTCTGTTAAATTAACACTAGTGCGGGGGAAAAGTAAACAAAAAGTACCGGTGTTTCCAGAGGTGGATTGGGCTTCTGACCTTCCACTTTAACTGCCCTTTGAGAAGGTTGAAATTTGAGCTAATTTACGACGAAATGAAATTTAGGTGTTCCAGCGATCCGTTAAAATTATCTCAACAGTCAGTAACGGGCCGGTTTATATCAAAATGCCTCGACCAATTTTATTGCCAGTCCATCACTGGACGCTCTGACACACCATACGATGCATCATCAGTCCGTGATCAGTAACTGCTGCAAGATGATAAAGCGTATTGATTTATAAGACAACTCTGCGGTGTTGCGTTAAGCCAAAAACGGTATGGAGAGACCAGCTTTCAATATAGTTTCGCTTAAACTTAAGCTTATTGTTAGGCCAGTTTTAGATTACGCTTATGTTTAAACTGCAAAATAAGAACCAATTGTAGGTAAATGCGAATACAAACACTTACTGCGGTTCAGTCTGCGTACACTGATAGTACATGGTTTTTACACGGGGATCCGGTTCTTTCTTTGACGAACTTATGCAGCACTGCCCACCGGCTCGGACAATTGGAAGTGCTGAAAAAGGCAAATAATTGCACAGTATCGTGACATCCTTTTTTGGTAGTATTTGATCTTACCACCATGTTTTATTGTAGAAGCACATAGACGGCTTAAAAGTAACGTAAAAGTGGCTTTATTGCATGTGAACTAGTCATCTTGTGACAGGAATTGCATCGTCAAAATTGTACACGACAATCATTATTTTTCGCACATATACTGCATATTAATGCAACTTAAAGATATTGGTAAAAATTAGCTGTTACTTCCATATAAAGATCAGGGGCGGACAGTTTTTCTGTGGGACTAGAATATAGTAAGCTTAGGTTAATTTTTTGCTTGGTTTAGGCTTAGGCTTAAGCTTTAGAATATGCTCATTGTAACGGTTAGGCTTAAGCTTAGGAATATGCTTATAATACTGTTCCGCCCATGTTCTTTACATTGGCCACTGTTACGACGCCCAAATTGTGCATTATAGACCTTGATGCTTTATTAACATATATTAAGTGTACGTTTCGCTTGCAATTAACTATATTTATGCCCCAACGTGGTACGCTGAGTTCATGCTTTATTAACATACATTATTTGGATTCAGAACATATCTTACCTGTGCAACCGTCAGGCGACCGTGGATACGTTCCAAGAGTACCTTTCAGGACTACGGGACTAGACGGCTGTTTTTGTTCAGCATCGCCATCAACGTCGCCAACTTGTTCCTCGTGCGTCAAAATGTCACGACTTTGATGCTGTTGTGAATCAGATTGAAAATCAATTGCAATTCTGCGGTTTCCATGTTGCTTTTCGCGCTGAGTTATTGATTTTTGATTTTCCATACTGTCAGAATAAGTTGAAAAACTTTGATAATCTGGAAACGCTAAATTTTCCGCCTTGCTGAAGTCACCACTACCTGAGTTTAAGTTCCCTGTTGCAAATTCTGAATCGGTGTAGTATTCCGGCAAAGTTTTATCAATTTGAGCAGATTGTTGATCAGTATCAGTTGATCGATCAACGTAAGCAGCTGAATCGCCGTGCTGAAGCGAGTAGTCTTCACTTTGTGAATCAACAGTGACGATGTTGGTGATTGAAATACATTTTGACAGTCGTTCAGAAAAGTTTTCGTCATGTGGGCATTCATACAACATCCAACCGCCGTCGAAGTGATCATGACTATAAACATTGTTAATGATTCATTGTTATGGCCTTTGTTTTACGATGTAGAATTAAAGTTTTGACAGAATCATTTGTCGACACAGGCCAAATTGCACAAACTATGGCTAAAGCCGCGACCTCTGGCTTATAAGTCGATTTTGAACATAGTCAAGAAAGAGTTTACGGGTCGAAATTTTTGCTAAATTGCCATCTTATGGAGGTGCAAACTGTCCCATATTAAAGTTACCAATAGTAGCTCAACATACGCAGAATTCAGCAACTACTGATTATTTGGAAAAATTAAAATGTATCTTGAAAACCCCTCGACTTAATATATAAGTCAAAACTTCAAAAGTATAATTAAGCCTTGACTTAAGTTGAAATTATACTTAAGCCGTGATTTTTTAATCCAGCCTTCGAATTACATTTAATGTGGCTCACACATTGGGGTCAACAGAACCAAAACAATACTAGAGTTGCGACCATACATGTGAGACAATATTTTTTTGCTTTAATAGGAATCGGTTTTACGGGCTCCCCATGAACCCTGCTCGGTCCGCTCCTGTGTAAACCAGAAAGAACAAAGAATAATCTTGCAATTAGCCATATAGTTCATGCAAATTTGGCAAATAGCCATATAGTTCATGCAAGTTTGGCAAAATTCCAAGCTTCGTGAAAAATATTCAAATTAATTTCACGCGTAGGTGCCTCTTTAAATATCTTGAATTTTAAAATTTTATGCGTTATCGTCATGTAAAATCTACTAAATAGCAATCACAACATCCTAGTCGGAGGCAAATATTTTTTAGCGAACGTTTATATGCAGATATTTTACATAACTAAAATGTATGTCTGAAACGTTTCGTAAGTTGTGAAAGTTTTCAGGATCGTGCAAAGTATTGTTTCGCTGGGTGTAAATTTTGCAAATTGTGGTTATTGGTTTTTTGCAGGAGTGGATGATCACTCTTTATAACAAGAATGTGCAACTGGGTACATTCTGTGTATTAAAGAATGTACCAGCACGCGTTGTATTTTTGTTCGACCCCGCCTCAATCAGGGGGGTGGTTTAAGCAAGAGATTAACAGTATGCTTCAGTACACCTACCCCCCTTAAACAAGGGGGGGTTACAATTTCCTCCTTTACTACGATATAAAACTGCATAAAGACCCCTCCTAAACAAGGAGGGGGTAGGCCAAAAAGGCAACGCGTGCCGGGTACATTCTTTAATACACAGAATGTACCCAGTTGCACACTCTTGTTATAAAGAGTGATCATCCACTCTTGGTTTCAGCGAGCTATCCGTTAGTGTATTTAAAATATTTCATCACGACTAACGAGCGTCAGATTACCGCGGATTTAAATGATGCCTTACTGTCCGATTGGTAGTTTCAATTTGCCTTAGATTTGACGCATTCGCAGTTAATTTTGAGAACTTGCAAAACTGGACACGAATCTGATGCCGCTTACCTTGTGTACGTTCGTTCACATCGAAAAAATCGCTTAACATTTGAAGGGTCTGAACGAAGTTGAAAGTCACGGTCAACTGAACACCCGTTCATTGGACCAGGATCATCGTTGATTCGAACTAAAACTTTGCTAAATTCAAGATAACAATGTTGCCCATAGGTCTTTAGTTCAGAACGGGTTTAAAAAATTTTTAATTTTGACAAACTTTACATGGCCAAAACCTTTTGGTAAACATTTAAATAGATGCTAAATCAATATATACTAAGCAAAAAGCGCCATGCACCTGGAATAATCTGTCTTGTCGAATTTATTATTTTAATAAAACGATTGGGTTCTTGCACAGTTCTACCACATTTCCGCTTAGACTCATGCTTCGGTTTTGTTGCTCTTGCATTTTTCTCATATTTACGCTAAGTTAAGCCACAGGCTGTAGCCAGTTCAGCTTGCTAAGGGGGGGCTGAAAACTTTGAAGAGCGGTATACAAGGATTTTCGATGACTTCCAAGCAAGGTCAAAAATTTTCTAGGGAGGGTCAAAATACTTCCATCGTGGCAGAGTCCAAGCCAACCCTGACATTCTTCTAGATTTGGGCCCCTTTTAGGCTTTGTTCTATTAAGGCTTATCTATGTATGTCTTATGCCTATCGTAGTGACCCGAATAAGCGTGGGTGGTAATAAAAGGGGATCCCCATTTTGAATCCTAATCATCGGGAGTCTGTATCCCTAATAAGAGTCCGTAGGCGGATATAGTACCTAAACCCTCATTAGTCCATAAATATCAATTATTTAATTGTAGTGCATAAACGATTCCAGGACCAAATAAAGTTGAGTTCAAATCTTTAAAGCATGCTAATGTTTTGAAACTAGTTTCCTAAGTATAACCCTGCATTATTGCTCACGTTTTTGGCACAGGATAAATAAACGTTTATTTCAACGGATAGTTGCAATACCTGATATATCAGTAACGAACGGGTGGCCGAGGACGGATTAAAAATAAATAACAGTCCGTAACCGAATAAAAACAAGTACTCTCTCGAGAGGTCAGATAAATATCAGTCCCCCTCTTAATTCGGGTCACTGCAGTAAGCCTATAAGCAAATTTCATAGCTTAGCCATCGCTTAAGCGTACTAAAATGTGGGCGAAAGATTACAAGTGTCAAGGACTGATTCGCACAAATCACTATTCAAAACTAGCATTAATACAAAATGGTCATTAATACCAAAACTAGACCAAAATCCATAGCTATCAAAGTAAATTCTGAAACCGATTAAAATAATTGCAAAAAACAGCTCGAAACAACCAAATAAAAATACACTGACCTGCTTGAAATACAGACGAATATCCATCGTTTTCGGCAAAATTGCTCAAACCGTTGGTAAATTTAGCTATTAAATTCACGACAATAGTGCAATATACAAACAAAAATATTGCATAAATACTCCTCATAGTTTAGTGCTCGATCAGTTTAAGCTTGTTATTGATTAGAATCGTGATAATTATTAGCAAGACATTTTGTGAAGCCATCATACACTAAACATATCAAATTTACGTTTGCATTGCAAATTAAGGCACCATGTAAAGATCAGGGACGGAACGTTTTTCTGTGGGACCACAATTGAGTAAGCTTAAACTTTAGACTAATTTGTTTGCTTGGCTTAGGTTTAGGCTTACGCTTAGGCTTAGGAGTAAGCTCATTCTTACGCTTAGGCTCAGGCTTAGGCTTAGGCCTAGGAATATGCTTATAATACTGGTCCGCCCCTGTTCTTTACATTGGTCCAAATTAAAGCACTGACACCATCGAAGAGCAGGATGTAAGCAGAGTATAAATATGTACAGTAAAATCTCACTACGTCAACTGGTGTCAGCATTAATCTTCGTTTGAACGTAAACCGTAAGCTATTTATCCGTATGGTTCAATTTTAACCTAAATTAAAAGTAATATTCTGAATAATGGTTTGAATGAGAATCAAGCTTTCTTCAGCCCTGGAGCGTTAAAAACCTCAACTGGCGATTGGAGGCGAAAAATTCAAATAATGTTTATATATAAATATAAATATATTATATTTATATATATATATGTATGTATGTATATATGTTAGCTAAACTCCAGCATAAACTAAATTTCACGTGTCAGAGCAACAACGAAAATTAGCATTAAACGTGAAGTATCGCACATAGGCTGAAGAACTCGTACTTGCTGTTTAAACTGCATGATGATCGGTAACTTTTAAATGATATTAATATTTTTATTATTGATTTCTTAAATTTTCAACTGAAATAACGAATCGTTCGTATTTACACGACAGGAAGTGTTTAAACCATCGTGAAGCTCCGAACACTGTGTGATACGTGAAAGTTTTCGCTACCTTTGATTTGTTTTTCATCCCAATTGCAAACATAATTTTCGTCCTGACTAACAAAAAACCCCGCGATTTGCTGAACATTTTTAACGGAAACGATTTTTACATAACTTTGTGGAAAGTGGTCGCGTTCGACTCCAAAGTTAACGTATCGGTTACAAGTAAACAGAACCGCAACTACGGGTACGGGGTCCTATCCTCCTGCGGACATACTCGCGCTCCTGGCCAAAAATTTATCGACAGCATTAAAAGAGTTCTATGTTCAACAATTTTTTTCTGCTCCTTCTATAAATCCCCAGACCCTTTCTGCTTGCAATTTCTGGTCGCGGATCTGCAAGTTGAAAAGCGAGGGTTTTGCATATATTTAAACTGCATTTTGCAACAGTTTGTTGTTAAAAAGATGATTTTTAGCACCACATTGTTCGCTGTCCACTTCATGAATTGTTTACAGTGTACACATTACGTTCATTGAAACGACAAAATGACTTTAACTTACAAGTTTGTTTTATTAAAATAGCAACGTTTTACATCCGAGAGTAGCCTTGTCTCAATCGTAAAATAAATGTTGCGGAATACTGAAATGGACACTTTTTCATTGACAATTTGCAAGAAAAGCAAATATATGCAAAGTGCTGAGAGACAAAGTTCAGCGAGAGCTTAAAACGATTTTATGATATGCTTTTATTAAACCAGCTGTTCCGTCATTTAGACTTATAGAGTAAAAACGATAAAATGCTAATTATACAACAAAAAGTCCATTTAAAACCTCTAAACATATGGATCTCGTTTACTTACATATGATAGCGTTTTTGTGCTGGAGTACACCGTTTTGTGCTTTGTGCTCAATAGCAGCCTGCATTTTTATTATGAATTTAAATTGACAAAAACTGACCATATCAAAACAAAATCGCTCCAATAGCGAGTCAAAAATCACATTGCTGTTTACTGTAGTGACCCGAATAAGATGGGGGGGACTGATATTTATTTGGCCTCTCCAGAGGGAACCGCCTGTTATTCGGTTACGGACTGTTATTTATTTTCAACCCACGCTCCGCCGCCCTTCTTTACGGATATATATCCGGTACTGCAATTATCCGTTGAATTAAACGTTTGTTCTGTGTCACTAGCTTGAGTGATAATACAAGGTTATACTCAGGAATGTACTTTCCAAATTTAAGTAAGGTTTAAAGTTTCGAACTCGAATTATTTGGTCCTGGAATCATTTATGCGCTACAATTTAGGGTTAATTGACATTTATGGACTCTAATTAGGGTATAGGGACTGTATCAGCTTACGGATTCTTATTAGGAATACTGACTCCTATTGATTCGGGGACCCCTCTTATTACCCCCCTCTTATTCGGGTCAATACAGTAACTTTAAATATGTACAATAAAGACCTGGCTTAGTAGCGATAAAAAATGAATTCTGTAAAAAGCGACTTACCACCTGTAAAAATCCGACCCCCACACCACACTGAAGGCATTTACTTATAAAAAGAATAAATTGATTTACCTGGTACATGGTTGTGTATTTCTAAATTTGCTCAATTTCTAATACTTAGGGTAGCGCTATACTTTTGATGCTATCCGGCGCTGTTTGTCACCGCCCGGCGCGTTTCCGTCACTGTCCGGCGTCCTCCGTCGCCGAGCGACCGCGTCCGTTGCTAGACGTCACCGCGCCACAACGCACGTTTATTGCCGCATGAAACAGCTGACAGCATATCAGTTTTTAAACAAAGAATGTTTATAGTGGTCCGTCCGGCGCCGCATAACAAGTTTGGAGCCACCCTTAGTCTGTCCACGTTTCAGAATCACGTTTCAACATAGCAAGCAAAGATTCAACATCATTAAGCTTCAGCTCATTGACCCTTGCGGTTATTCAATGCGACACTGGTGTCAGATGTTTTATTTGAAAAATATTTTGCCATTTTTTCAAATTTAAAACAATGGCACGCAAAGGTCAGCGATCTAAATTGAAAAACAAAAGATAAACAGTTGTTCTATACTACGCTTTGGGTCCATAGGGAGATAGTGAATAACCGTAAAAGTCGTTTGGTGACATCGCTATTTCTATAACAGCTGATGCTTGTTTTGTTTTGAAATGTAATAAAGTATATAAACCCAGTGTGGTAAAATTCCGGAAATTAAATCAAAAAATTAACTTAAGCTTTACACCTGTGTAAACGTAAATAATTTTCCTCACAATTGTGATTGCACTTTGACTTATTACTAAACTGTTGGTCAAACGGGTTAGGTTAAACTTAGGTCAAAATGTGATCGCAAAGTAGAAGCTTAACTTTTTTCGTTGGAACACACCATTTCGGGTCGTACTGTACTGTAAATTCCTGGTTGGCAAGAACCAGACCAATTAAAAGACCTGGTTACGCGCCAGGGTGTGTTCAGTATTTATTCTGTAAGCTTTCGAGAGTCGCATAGAATAACTGTGCCAACCTCATCGTTTGGGGCACTAAAACCTCAGCCTAAAGCTTATGCGTGAATAAGTCTAAACCTTTCCCAAGCCTGAGCGAAAGTTTCTGACCTGAGGCCTACGAATTTGTTCAGAACCTGTTCTAAATATGCACGTGTAACGTTGGTGGTGTCAAACAAAATGGCATTATTTTCAAAGTTACTTCAACCGTTTTTGGTTTAAATCGCTAAGCTCAGAGAAAAATGCAATGTGCATAGGACAAGCTGATAAAAACTGCATAAGTATTTCCCATCATGGCCTCTCTATATATTTCAACGCTTCACCTCAGGCCCGTAGCCAGCTCACCTTGCTAAGGGGGGGCTGAAAATTTTTCAGGAGAAGCATTCAAGGGTTTTCCAGGAGTTACAAGCAAGGGTGAAAATTTTCTAGGGAGGCCAAAATATTTCCAGGTGGCCTAAGCCTCCCTGACCCACCCTTTAACTACAGGCCCGCTCCACTGTCAATAGTTCAGTAGTTGTCTATGTATTTTTTGATCGGCGTCAAGTTTCATTCAAATTTCGTTCCACTTTTTCTGTGTCGCATTTCAATTGGAGCTCTTGTTTCGCCATTTGGTTCATGCTTTTTAAACCCACGTTGCGCAAAGAAATCAATTTATTTCGGGTTTTTCGTCGCTTTCAACTTCTTCAGTACAAAGTCTTGTCTTGATCCCATTGCGTTTCGGTATTTGAAGGACATTTATTTGTATGCAACACTTCAAAATAAACAAATCAGGTGAACGAATCTGTTGTTTACGCTGCATTTGGTATCTCGCTCGGTTTGCCTGTTCCGGTCAGGTCTGAAACGAATCCATACAGGTCAGCGGGTACAGACCCCCTAGAAATTTGGCGCCCTATCAGAAAATTTTGATGGCACCGATTATAAATTTTGCCAAATCAACAACATGAGCCGTGTAAAATAGTGCGTGGAGGTGTCTAATGAGCCAAAACGTAACGTCGTTAACTATTGTATGCGCCCGATAAATATCTTTCTGGATACATCATTGCACCCCAGTGCTTGTGCCAATGTAAACAACAGGAACGGAACAGCATTATAAGCATATTCCTAAGCCTAAGCCTAAGCTTAAGTCTAAGCCTAAGTGTAATCATGAGCGAATTTCGAATCCTAAACCTAAGGCTACCCAAGCAAAAAAAATTAGTCTAAAGCTTAAGCGTACTGTTTTCTAGTCCCACATAAAAACGTTCCGCCCCTGATCGTTACATGGGCCAGTGCTTGGAAGGCTTTCGTAAATATTCAATGGTTATAAAATTTTCTGTATTCAACCACACTAATTAAATTTCTATTCTATTTATGAATTTACGGTAGATGAAATAGTCGTGAGCTCAAAATTGTGCGTTAAGATTCAAGTCACATTTCGAAACCCATGTGTGTTGAATGAAAGATGTTATTTTGTTGGATTAACGGATTATGGCCTGGAATGTTCAAATTCAATATGAACCTGGTAACCGCAATCGGAACCTGAATTTTTAATTCTGCAAGTTTCTTTTGAGTTTCGTTAAATCCCTTTCAAATGCTAAAACTGCAAAAGTCGATTACGTTACGTTTGCATAGTATGTGCTCGGTGTAAGTTTGTGGCGAAAGCGTAAGTTTTGCAAATTAGGCGGATTTGCAATTCGGTTTTGTTTCTTTTCATTAACTTAAGGCAACGTAGGATATTTTGAATTTCGGAGTTCTCCTGAAACCCTGGCATATATAGCACCAAGAGTGGATGATGCATACGTCAACAAGTGTATGCAACTGAGTATATTCTGTGTAGAAAAGAATGTACCAGGTACGCGTTGCGTTTTTAGCCTACCCCCTTTATTTAGAGGGGGTACAACACTGTGCCAACCATGACACATTATGTATCCGACAACAAAAATAGTCCGATTATAGTTTAATTTAGAGTTATTGCATGTGTGACAACTACCCCCTTTCAAACAAGAGGCGGTTGGCTAAAAACGCAACTCCCGGTGGTACGTTTTGTACCATGCGAAACCGCAACAGTTGCACACTCTTGTATTACGTACTCTTGATTGCACCACACAATCACCAGTTGATAATTGGTTGTTTTTAAACTAAAGAATGAAATTGAAATGAATAACAGCTCAGGTGGCTGTCGATCTTGTTTTGAATTATCTGATAAATGGGAAGGAAACGCACATATTGCCATTTATTTCGGCATTTTTGATGACATGCTGCGCAAAAAAATAGATTTTACATATATATATGTGTATATATACATATATAATCAATACATATTTTATGTATTTATATATTGCCGAAAAGTTAGACAAATTGTCATTGAACACAGTTTTCAGAGCCTTGTCGAGTGGTGTTAAATTTACTGCAAACAGAAACCAGATTAATGAGTTGTCAGATAACTGATTTGACGTGCTGCCAGCGATCGTGGGTCGGCGGCGTAAAATTTAGTTATTTGACAATAACTCGTTAACTAAACGTCTGATTGCAGAAAATTTAGGACTCTTAGCTTCGCAAACTACGTCGAATGATATATAATTTGTCTAACTTTTTAACAAAAAAAGTGGATCCCAAGGTCGACATCTTTATAAAATTCAATTTTAGTGGAGCGAGCTCAACTGACGTGTTTTTTCTATTAAGTATATATTAAATCTTAAGACTTTTTTTGGGTTTCCCCTGACATAGAGCCACTCAATTGCTGAAACCTTGCGCACAACGCAAGCTTGAAGTTATTTTTGAGTTAAATCATTTGGTAATGGCAAACTTCAATTTTGGGGGCCATAACAACGCCGATAGACATCCTTTTGTGTCGATATTGTCACCTAAATCTTTTCAACGAATTAACAACTCTTTTTAGATCTTATATAATTTGATTTTCACTCTACCTATAAGTCATGACAACGTTTTCTGTTAATAGATTTTCTGCGTATGCCGTATATTTGGCTATCACCTTCTGCTATAAATAGCAAAACAAATTTTCTAATTAATTTTGGCGAGTAATTACGCTTTAGAGTTCCCTGTTTCTTGTTTTAGTCACTTTTTCATTTGTTCGTTTGAGATCCAGATTCAGCGCGATTGTTTGTTGCTAACTTAATCAACACAAACGTTCCCAAATGAATATTACATAGTCATTGCTTGGGTTGCCAAAAGCAATTTGCCATTGGTAAGCTGTGTTTTTGAGAACAGTGGAAAAAAGGCTTGAAATGCCGGCCCGCTTTCAATCTCATTTCAAAGCGGTAATTGAAAACAATGAAATGAGAAACGATGAAACTAAATAATCTCGAATGTTCTTTGTTTATAGATTCTCTGCGTTTAATTTTATGCACTTAATTTAGTAGTTTAGTCTTTTACTTAGTATTGGTTTCAGAAATGGTTGATAAATATCTAATTATATATATAACTACTGCTTGTGGAACCCAAGGGATGGGCACGTTTACCACGCGCCCCCAACATGGAAGGAAACCTAACTTTGGTGTTACAACTAGAATTGAGTTTGAGTTCCGGTTTGCTTCGTTTTCGTGTGGATTTTTCACCTGAAACAATCCCAAAATTTGGTTAGTACATAGGTACAACTGAAAACTTTTCCGTTGCCATTTTCCCCACACCAATAAACAGGATTATATCTCGTAGCTATTTTAAGCCTGGACTCGAACACGAAAATCTGTGATGGGAGCACCTTGCTATTGCTGCTCGACTTTAAGATCTTGACGATGGAGACCAATTGAGTTTTTACGTTTTGTGAAAATTTTATTCTATACATTTGTATTTAGTGCGGAAACTACGGAAGCTGCATCAGTGACTCGAAATGCATGTTACACTAGCAAATGTCGTGCTTGATTTGGGCCAAGATTGCTAAACCATAAGGGCGAAATTGTTTTTGCTTCTGCAGTGCATATGCGCACAATTTGGAAAAGGAAATCACACATTTGCGTGTATAAAGCGCTGCTCTGGTAAACATTGCTAACGAGTGTGAACTTATTTACCGGACGTGTGAATATTATGCTTATTTAAGCAAAAGTGACAAAGAGAAGTTTCTAAAGTGACCTTCTGGTTCAGTTCAAATATTAGCCAAAATTGGTTCTTCAGAAACTGTTGCTGTAATTTTATTTGCTTTGTTCACACATACGCATTTTTAGAAATTCAATTTTCGCTGGATTGCTACTACAGCGCCGTCCAGTGGCGATAGGGGACCCAGGGCGGGCACAAGTCATCTGAAAGCATGTTGGATCACCCACCATAAATTTCGACCTCCCTTGTAAAGTCTTTTATCACGAGTGTTTATTAGTAGCACATTGGATCGCTATTTTAAAAAACATTAGCACGATTTTGCTGAAACTATACGTTATACAATTTTGTCTAAAAAACGTTAAACATAAAGTATGCTTCTACTTACTATACAACAATTGTTTTAAGAATTATCTGAAGTACTAACAGAAAATCTCAGAAAACAACGACCAAACTGCAATCAAACTACCTAACAAGCAAAAACATTAGAATTATGCTTGTCATTGACCACGGATTTTTCATTTCAATCATTAACTTTATGTTTGGCAGGCTTAAAAGTTAAATCTAAGACCTGATTGGGGTCAAAAACCTCGCCAGTACTTTTAGTAGAGGCGGTGTGGTTAGATATGATCAGACGGTCGTTGGCGTTTTAGTTGTCTCGCCATAGTCACTAAAGACGTGTCAATGGACGTACTTAAGTGTCCCCCAATGGGTCTGAGATTTTTGTTGCTTACACAGAATTTGTTGTTGGAGCCTTATTTGACCTGAAAGGTTATTAATGGCTACGGTTCAATCACAGCGCGAGCAATGCGGACAACCGATGCCGGCAGGTAAAACGCCCATAAGATGTTTTATTTTCTCTGACGCTTTTATTGTTCCATAGAACCAGCTATTTTTAAAGCTCAGCACATTAATTTTTACTGGTGCTTTCACAGTCTGAAAATAAATCTGTATGGGGGGCATTAGCTACCGATTCGTTGCAAAATACGATTGAACAAACGTACTCGTATAGAACGAGAATTGGCAGATCCAAGAGAGGCCAGCCCGTCCCAGACCCACCCCCTCAGAGATTAAAACCAAGAGTTTGCATTAAGCTTTAGCACTAAACTGGTGTTTGGATTTTCGGTTGCTTTTGCACGAATCACCATTTCTGAAATTTTTTTAGGTCCGTCAATCAAAATAGCTACCAGATGCTATATAAAATCCTAAACGTAAGCCTAAATCTTAGCTAGTGGTAAATGAACTTAAAAATGCACAAATTGCACGAAAGGCGCAGCTAGGAAACGATTTTTAAGTTTCACATTAACCTTTTCCATAGCAACATTTTCTGCCCGACAAGGCGGTAGGAGCAGATACGTCCACCATCATGCTCCATGGATATGTTCACTGATTGAAATCTAAAGCTTGAGCCTAAGCGAAAGTTTAATATAATGATAGTTTGTCGCAAATTTTTGTAAAATATTAAATTGAAAAGTTCACAATTTTCAGCTAACAATTGGCGAAACGCGGTTGTTAAACCATTGTTTGAATCCGCAATAAAAGACACATTTGAATGGACAGATAGTCTGTTTCGTGTGTAGAGTTTATCAACCGTCGACGCGTTTGAAATGTCCGACTGCAAATTCAAATCAATGCTTAAGGTTCTGCAAAACCTTTCATTTTAGTTAAATGCAAAGCACTGCCGAAATGAAGTTTTAGCTAAATACGTCCTTGACTGCATTTTTGTCTTCTTCTAAGAAAACTATTTTTTATTATCCTAACAAAGTTTAATGCCAAACCGATCGCTAAACTATACGTAATACTTTTGCGCTGTTTTATAGTTCAATTTTAGTTAAAAACCAATTTCAGTTCAACATGTTTTGCCTAAAATGAGTTTTAAATTTCAAGTGAATTACGGTTATTTTATGCAGTTTTCATTTAAGTAAAAATTATATTGATATTTTTGCTAAAATTACCGTTGGGACTTCGACATAAAACACCGTTGTTGAAATTCACAACGGCAATAATAGAAACGGGATAGAATAGTTTTTGCTAACTTAATATTCGTTCACTTGTATTTTTAACTAAAATTGTGATTTGTTTTGATTTTATTAACTTAATTGATAATGTAAATACACGTATCTCATGCAACCAGCATTTAAAGTTTCCGTTAATTAATGAAGTATATAAAAGAGGAGTTTATATATAATAAATTAATTGCAACCTTAAAGCAATAACATCAGGCCTCCCGACATCTGATGAACACTGATTGCGTCATGTTAGTTATAGGCGTCTGATTACTAAACATCAGTTTATACCCTAGCATAAGCCTCCCTAGTTCTAAGCCTCAACCTAAGCCTAAGCCTATTCCTTGGCCATGCCCCGGGGGCGGCTTCGGTAATGTTTGCAGCGGAGGTTCCGGCAATTTTGGTTGTGAAATTATTCATAGTTTTACAATAGTGTTAATGGTTGGAATTTTTCAAACCATTTTGCATATATTTAAAAAATTGCAAAGTTTAACTTCATTAACTGTCTTATTTCACTCCAACCACGGTTTTGCCTTCGGCTTTGTCTAGTTTTGTACACCTCTGGTTCTGGCTCGGTTATATATATCTCGGCACTGTAGGTACGTTTTATGCCTTCCCAAGATTTTTTCAAAATTTAAATCAATTTCGCGAAAAAAGCCAAAGAAGCAAGCGAAAAAATATCAATCAATAAGACAAATCTATTTTGACACCTGCGAGCGCATCGAGACAGAGAAGCTCAGTTCAGTTTATCCGATTCACTTCTAAAAGTATTTTCAATATTGATTATTCATCATTTTTCATCATAACTAAAATATACGGTCAGACTGACGTTTTATAGCCAATTTACGTATAAATGCTACGAAAACGACTGAAGTTTTTATTGATTCAGATTTGTTCAAGTACTAGTACAGGAGGCGTGAATTTACGTGGTTTGCCAGCTGTGAGTTTTACAAAAGAAAAATGCCGCGGAGAAAAGCTCTCAAGACTTTATTTCAGGTCTTTGACGTTATCCCTTTGCCAGCCGCCGTTTGTCCAAACATAGTTGTATTTTGAATTTGTTTTGCATATTTGAGAACTTCTTGCGACCTCTACTGTTTATTTTACACCCAAATTAAAATTTTTTAAAAATTCGACTTTTAAAAGGTCACGATGTCCCACTTGGCACGACAAGGATGTTTTTGGGCAAAAAACGAACAAATGTAACATTCGATGCAGTTTCCGGAGCTGAAGGCAAATAACAGAGTTAGCGCGCTGCCAGTGACTTGGGAACGTCACCAAATCAGTTTAAACCATAACTCGTTCGTTAACCAGACAGTTGCTGGCAAAAAATGAAACACCTTGGCAGCTCAAAAAATCGAATTTTTTAGAAATTCAAATTTCATTGTGGAATAATCAGAGGAGACCACTGGTACTTCAAAAAACAAAAATTTTCAAAATCTGACTACTTGTAAGTAGGCAGACTCCACTGCCTGGTTATCCTGAGAAAGGTTTGAGGGAAGTTTTACTGTGGATCTATAAGAATTTTCAGAAATACACCAAGGGTTGTTCTTTGCTTTACTGAGCGGGACGCCAGCGCGCGCGGCGATTATAGCGCAACCCTCAAAGTTCAACGGTGAACATCGCATTATTGAGTTCTTAATGGCACAACCAGAAACCTCCAAAGTATGACGAAGGCAACGAACGTAGAAATTTCAAGCGAAGGCGCCGTATGCATATTTACGTAACAGTAAACGAACACGAGCGAAGCGAATAAAAGCTGCTAATTAGATTTAAACGCCGTTTCAAGCTAAGGGGTTTAAGTCCCTTCAACGACGCTTGTACGTTATTTTAAAATTTTCCGATAAATTTTAGCCCATCAAACAGTTTAATAAGCTAGCGCACAATAAAACCTTCATGTGACTCTGAATACGCTTCAAATAAAATATATAGTCTGTTCTTGCATGTCCAACTGCAGTAATAGTCCTAAGCAACCTAACTCACGTCCTAAAACATTGTCCGCGGCATTTTATGAGCCTAACGGCCGAGAATTGTCACCCTATTGTCCACTTGTCAGACAATAGCTTGCTTTTTCATATAAATTTCTTATAGTTTAGCCTGAGAATATTAATTCAATTGCGCACACAAATCATTCCATATTATATTGAGCAATATATAATGTCTATGTTTGTGCCAGTTATGTACATAATATCTAGAAGCCTAAAACGCTGCGTAGTAAACCGACTGATGCCACTTTTAAAGCACATGATGAAACCTTGCGAAAATTTTTTTGTCTTATTTTCAAAAACAGATATAAATTTACGAATTCGACATAATTCTGTTGGCCATTCTGGTTGTGACTTTTGAGAATCTATTCAAGACAGAGAAGTCAGATACGTAGAATTTTGATTTAGTAGAGGTCTACAATATAGAACCCAAAACGTTGCAGATTGGCTTAAAATGCTTACCCGGTTGCAACGGAAATAGCTGATCAGGATATAAAATGTCAGGAATGTAATTTTCATAAATGAATTTTGAAGGATCTAGACACCCTGGACCCGTTTACTGGTGATTCGCCTGTAAAAAGCTAAAAATTTAGATTTGCCTCCACCATCAAAATAAAATCAACCATCAACAGAAAGTTACGAAAGTTTGTGGAAAAGTTCACTACGCAAAAGTCAGTGATTCCGTTGCACTTAGAGCGATGAGTTATATTCTACGAATCTACTTAACCCTTTCTCATATGAATATTTTCTATTTCCCCTGAGACGTACTTTTATGCTAGGATTCGAACTCCAGTGACCGGAGTGGGAGGCGTATACCATCACCACTAAGCTATAGGAGCTTGACGCTCGAGCCCGAGGGGCCTCTCACGTCTTGTGGTGATTTAGTACTATGTATACGTGTTGCAATTGTTAAACACGGTGCGATATATACTATTTAACGTATGTACACTGCCCTGAGTTGCCTACAGGCAACTCAATGTGAGAAGGGGTTAACTTAGCAATTGATATTTTCGTAAACTTCAACGTAGAATAATAGTGACTTTATGCGTATTGATAAAATTAATTGCGCAGTTCAAAATACTATCACAGATAGGAATTTGCACTGGCTTACAAAAATTTAAAACCAAAAGTTACGCGTTTTGTAGCTTCAAATAATTAAAACTTTACGTTCAATAAAATACTGCTGTGTCAATATTCATAATGATGTCAATAGCAACGACAGATATTAACTTTTTCCCGCACCGCCAACAACAAGCAGATGCAAGCGACGGCAATCAACCGCATCAACATCAGTCTTGTAGTATAAATTCGGCAAATTCGTGCAGTACACTCGCCGAACGGCTGAGTTCAACAGAATTTCCTGCGATTAATTGTAGAAATATTACAAAATCACTGCGTGGGAAAATCCCACGCTTGTCACACGATTTACCGTCTCGAATTATTAATTATCGCTGCACTGATGGTATGATTTTTTCGATCGCAATTAGCGTCGGCGTTCTGATACTGTTCGTTCAGTGTGTAACGCTCGCAACTGATAGTTGGGTGTTTGTTGTTGAGCCACGAAAGCCTCCGATGGAAGAGCCGCATCCAGATGATGACAAATTGCCAACCCAAGTACGGATTAAGGAATGTCCGGCGGACGAGGATACTTTTTTGTGGTTCACAAGTGTTCTAATAAATACTGGCACAATAATCCAGCGTGTCATCGCTCCCAAGTATTAAGAGGCTGCCAAAAAATTTTGGAATAAAAACTAAAACAGATTTTGAAGTTTAGCAAAATAAAGCGTAGCTTAAATTTGGAGGGGGTAAGACAACGTAGTTGGTCCTAAAATCAAAGTTAGAGCTACAACGCCCCTGAGCGAAATGTTTGATTTTTGAAGCTTTAGAGACCTTCCTGGACAAGAAACTGTTAAAGTAGCGCGTATTAATAATTTGTTTGACTCATTTATTTTCTGAACATTTTGCTCTACAATGTTTTCCCTTAATAGTTCTTCGTCTGAACGGCTATAGTATTCAAAGCTAACGTTTAGCATACTTCTATTTAAGGAGATAATGTTCTTTCGATTCGAAACAGGATATTGGCGCACTTGCCGCGAGGTGTTTCATCCAAAAAATTGGAACTTTTCTCGATTGATGCAAGAAGTTATGCGTAAGTATTACACTTGACCTGATTTATAATTTAAATTACTTTTCGGCGAACCTATTGAATCAATCCGAATCTGTTCGCCGGAGTCAAAAATGGGTTAAAACCTAAGCGGCGTTCAAAAAGTCAATCGAATGAAAGATTTTAAATTTTTTAAACATACTGTTTCGACGGAGCTACGGAATCTGGACCCTCCATAGGATTTTGAACAAAGTGGTCCATCGTATAGATCTCGATAAGCTCAATTCACGGTACCACGTTTATGGCTGCATAACCAACGGTTCAAAAGGACCAGGAAGTTCTTTCATTATATGTTCGCAAAATATAAGCTTAACCATGGTTATTCCTAACACTAATTTGATTGTTGTTTGTAAATGTTTTATATGGTAAAAAGTTAAAATTTAAAAGGCCATAGCTATTGAACCGGGGATCCTGCAGCGCTAAAAATGGCACCGTTGAACTCAGCGCGTCGAAATCTATAAAATGAACTATTTTTTCTTAAATTCCTAACTGGGCCCATATTCCGTACCTCCGCCTACCGTTTCTTGTAGCCAAAAATCAAACCAGTTTAGATCTTACAGAAAACCAGCTGTTTATCAGCTGTTTTGGCACTTGCATAGCCTTTTCTCATATGCTAAGGTTTAGGCTCAGATTTAAGATTAGGATTAATCGTAGGTTGAGCGAACGTTTTATCTAACCCTAACCTTTAGCCTAAGTATTTGCCTCAGCCTCTACTGAAAAACCTGAGCCGGAGCCTAAGCCTGAACTTTAACCTTAAATGTGGAGACGAGAAGTATAAGAGCTGTTGATTGTTTAGCGGTGCAGTTGTGCTTTTCAATCTATTTAAACCAGAGCAAACAAAGGACTAATAATTCACAACGCAATTAATAATTGAAGCTTTGTGTATGTTTGCAGAAAACCACACTAATCAATGCGTTGCAAATGAAAATATGCTCATTTCGTTACTGTTCGGAACGGATGACACCACGACGACGTCAAACGATGACCAACCGCCGTTGATTCTTCCTACAAGTATCGCTATTCCCGATATATTGCGTAAGTTGTCGCTTATAACCTTCTTTTCTCACGTTGATTGTTAGATTTACGTCTAAGACAAAAACTTCATTTTTAAAACTAATAAGATCTTTGTAATTTGACAAGGCTAGAGTTAAGGTTGATGGTTTAGCGCAGTTTTGGTTATTGAGGTTGCGCTTACAAGAATCAACCAAGGTGCATTTGGGTTCGACAGGATATCCGCCGCCAATAAATCGACATCCGGCTGCAGCTGCAGAATCGGTATTTTTAACTTGCCGGATATTTTTTAAAAATTTCAAGTAATTGAAGCCATAATTTGTATTTATGCCAACTACCGTGGAACTGATTGGCTTACTTTTACAATATGTTTTGTCATACAGGTAATTTAAATGTTTGCATGTGCCCATGTTGGATCACAATTTTTATTGGGTTACAATAACCTTGGAAATCTTGATAGATGACCAGTGATATTCGAAGGGCATAACAGTTTCAGCGGATTCCGATCCTATCTCTATGGTTAAACTTCAACGTAAAAATAAGTCTAAAACTAGGTCCAAGCTTAAGCGAAAGTAATAGGCTCGGTCTAATTTAAAAACAAACACCCGAGACCGAGACATGACTAGCGAGACCGGCTATATAAAGCCTCGGTCTCGGTCAATTTTTGACATCACTGAAACAAATAAAATTTTCACAAAAATTTCTAATGAACGTTAAGGTATTAAAAATTCATCGGCGTGAGATGTTAAGCTTTGTCACGTAAAACCTTTGGATACCTCAATCCATGGATAAAAGAATTGTTTGCTCCGTTCTGATACTTGAATGCCGTCTAGTTTTAGATTTGAGTTAACTATCCGGCTCCGGCATATTTTGGTATCCGGTCGCTCCTTGATGTATACACATGTATATCTATGTTATATATTATATATATTTCAGGGCGGTTAAGTTTTTCTGCAATTGCTCATGCTGCAACAATACTTCTGTCCGTAGTTGCAACGTATCTTAGCTTGTTCGGATACTTAAAAACAGATAATCGAAGTATATTCGGTGGTATAATGTACGTTATTTCGGGTACGTCTATCAACAGCACCGTTTAGAGAGAATATAGTGTGTAAATATGATATTTGGTAACTTTGGACTAAAGCATGCGACGCCTTCAAATATCATCGCGTTGCAATTAAGGTCGAAGTCGTATTGATGGAACAGATATGTATTTTTTCAAACAGTATAGAATTAGCGGTATTTTGAACATTTGATTCGGCGTAATTTTATTATCTTGTTTGGTTTGATACTAAGGCATAACAAGAAGAACAATAATTAATTAAGTTGCGAACAAATATTTATATACAGTATTAATTTTCGAGTTACAAAATATTCAGTATCGCAGCAGTTGTAGCTGAAGGGGCAACCCATGCCCAAGATGTGCCGGTTTTTCAAGATAAAACGGTGTTTTTTATATTTTCTTTTTACCAATTTATCGTGATGGAAATAAACCAATTTTGATTGTACCTAGAGTTGATTTGCCGCTGCTTCATCCTGCTCAAATGCGATTTATGACTGTTGCATACTTCCTGTATATGGTTTTGTACATGTTCATGCTTTAATGCTAAGGCATTAGATTTAGGTATACGCATAAGAGCCAATGTTACTTTTAGTTACGTTACAGAAAATTGAGCGTATTACTAAGCCTAAGCCTAAGCCTAAGCCTAAGGCTAGGCAAACAAAATGTAGTCTAGAATGTATGCCTACTGTTTTTCGGAGACCCACCAGAAACCGGAACGGCCCTAAAAGTGACATGGGCCGGCATAAGCATAGGGTTAGCAATAGGTCTAAGGTTAAACTTGTATCGGAGTAAAATACAAGAGTCACGGCTTATTAGTGTTACCGTGTTGTATTTTATTTTACAAGATATTTTGATTGCTTGTTATAGGTCTTGTCATATGCGTGTCGGTAATGCAATTCATTTGCGTTGTTGATGACGAAATGGCACCGCGGCTACGAGCAACATCAGAAGGCGAGCCATCGTATTTTTCGTATTCTTACGGTAAACCTAATTAATTATTTTCACAATTATTAATTCATTGATCATCTTGTTCAAGTATATGTTCAACTACAAAGAAAAGTTGAATTCAACATTCTCATTCCCATGTATACGTGTGTTTTTTACGCAATACATATGCCTTAATGGTTAATACAATTCGAGTCGCAGGAGTAATTAATTTTTCGTATTGGCTAATGGCTTGTACTGCCTAACAGAGGTCTTCTGGTTAGTACAATACATATATACATATATGCGACGATTAAACGTCGCTCCTATGCGCATCACCGCACCATAAGACCGAGATTTATTTTGCCAGGTCTAAAAGGATTCTATACTGGCAAATATTTCTTGCCATCTTTAGAAATGCTTTTGCCCCACCCGTATACAAACAGCCCGTGGTTGCGGAACTGAGACCATCTAGGCAAAGATACAATATGTCTTTTGTTTTCAGGCTGGTCAATGTTCGCTGCAATGATGTCGTTCTTAGGCTTGCAAGCTTGCGCTATAGCAAACATCGCCCTGTACCTGAGAAGATATCCTGGCATTGAAGGCACAATACAGATAGTTCCGGGTCTCAAGGATCGTATATCAAAAACAACGTAAGACAGATTTTATACTTTAACGCTTTACAGCGATAGCAGACAGTTTAAGAAATGATCAATATTGCAAAAACGTAGATTTAAGCTTCTCAAACGGCTTTGGTTGCAATGCAGATGAAAATTTGTTGCAATTTCTTCTTATAAACCTGACTGGAGATTTAATGTATGTTTAGAAACGTTTTGATCATATTAAATACTTGCCAAATTTAGCAATGTGTTTTGAATTAACTCGGTTCGTTCGACGAATTTTTTGTGATATATTGTATTGCGCTTCCAATCTTATAATAAGTAGTGCCTATAGCAACCATTTACAAACCGTTGTAATGTGAAAATGTTCGCAGACGTAACAGTGGTCTAAGCATATGTCTAAGCGTAGGTCAAAAATACTTGAGCCTCAGCCTAAAGCCTGAGCTTATTCGCGACCTCGCTTCAGCGAGGTCGTGTTTAGATCGTTGTCCACAGCATTTTTCATTTGCATATGTACGTGCATACAGAATTCAATGTTAACACTATTGATGTTATATGTATAAACTCCCATAAATCGCTTGTAGGTAGGGTAATCCCATAAATCGCTTGTAGGTAGTGTTTGATTAAGTTCTTGGTTTTGGATTTGTCAGCAGAACAGGTCTTTGTTATCCGATAGAAGGAGGGAGCGACCGCCCACCACCGGTCTCACGGCTGAACCTGTGGTAAAGTCCAAAAGAGTACACGGTAAAAACGTCATTGTCATGACATAAATTGATGGTGAAATATTGGAATTAACTGCCTTTTATTTCTACCCAACAAATTTGGTAGCCTCCTATTACCATTCAACAATGTGTGGCTTTAGAAAACGGGCCAAGATTCCCTAAGTTAAAAATGATATCAGGATCAAAATTTAAGCCAGAGATCATCAGGAATTGCTACGGTGTGCCATGGCCATTGCACCTCTATTGTTTCACGTATTTTATTACAGTATCGCTTATCGCATAAAAATGACGGAGCGACCCTCAGAATCTGTACAAATTACATTAATGTATTTAAAACATACATAATCTGTAGTATCAAATGTTTTTTGCAAGAAGTAATACTTGTTAGCAAATAATATTGTAAAACCTAATGCTTCTCTTTTAAGCGTCCAGATATATATTATTTATTTATTTATTAATTTATTTATATATTGTATTTTAGGAACGGTTACAGCATGTCGAGTGACTATAACAACAATTATAACTTGCAAACGCTCAAAACGTGCCCAGAGTTATCATCATGTGCAATATCGGAACAATCAAAACCAAGCACTAGCGAACCATACTACTTTATCGACCCAGTATGAAGCTGAAAAATGCAGAAGATTAAAAATCTAAAATCTGAGAGAATTTTAGAATAGTCAGCATTTGTTGAGCCCCTGTGCTCTACTTGGCAGGCTCGTAGTGAGGCTAATCCTCATAATTTGGAGCTCAGTAAAAATTATTGATTCAACAAGTAAATTATGCAAAATCTTCACGCCTTTGAAAGTTTTTGGCAATTTTTGTTATATGTTGGGCTGACTACGGATTTCCTGCTGACTTAAATTAAAATTTTGTCTTAAGTTTTAAAGCGGTAAGCAATGAAAAAATTTATTTTTAACTTCAATTGCAAAATGATTCGCTAAAAATTTGCTGAAAAAATTATAACTTAAGCAAATACTGTACTGTGCCAAATAAGAGGGGGGTAATAAAGAGGGGTCCCATTTTGAGTCCCAAATAATTGGAGTCCGTATCCTTAACAAGAGTCCGTAAGCGGATGGAGTCCCTAAACCCTAAGTACACAAATGACTTGACAATCAAATAAAGTGAGTTCGAAACTTTAAAGCATACTCAAGTTTTAAACTACGTTCCTAAGTATAACCTTACATTGTCACTCAAGCTTTTGATACAAGAAAAATAAACGTTTAATTCAACGGATATTTCCAATACCGTATATATAATATATATATATATATATATATATATATATATATATATATATATATATATATATATATATATATATATATATATCAGTAACGAAGGGCGGTAGAGGGCGGATTAAAAATAAATAATAGTCCGTAACTGAATAACAGGGGGTTTTGCTCTGGACAGGGCAAATAAATATAAGTCGCCCAATCTTATTCGGTTCACTGCAGTAAGTAAACGCGAAGATGTTAAATGAAAATTGTGCATAAAAACATAAAACGTCTGTATTCTGAAATGTTCACATCGCTTGACTGTATCATTCGCTGACGTTGGTTATTAAGAGTCGTCCTGCATACCTTTTTTATTGGCCTGCAGGTCATTTTTTGTTACAATCCACCCCATTATTTGGCATTATCAGTTTTAAATTTAAAAGTGTAGCAGCATGTAAACGTATAAGAAATGAAAGTTTGACGCGATGATCTCGATTTATTGATGCACCATGATAATTTGTACCCCCACTTTATACTGTTTCGAATACGTCGTATTGGTTGTCCTTGTCAGCCATTGCCGCCGGACTGAATTGATCACCAGACTAAGGGTTTGGCTGTACTCTAGCCGCGCAACGTCGGACGCCGCTGCGCGCCGGTGTAACCTTTAAAAATTACTGCCCGAAATCGTGTGGCGGCGCGCGCCGACGTCCGGATCAGTAGAGTACAGCGCATCCCTTATGGTAGCGCTGTACTTGTCGTGCGACAAGATCCGGCTCCGACGTCAAAAACGGTTGTTTACAAATTAATATGCTGTTTACACGGCAATAAACATGCATTGTGGAACGGCGACGGATGGTGACATATGATGCCGGGCGTCATCAAAAGAATAGCGTCACTCTAAATGGGTATTAGGGAATTCAGCAATTTTTTATATTAACGGCAGATGCTTTTTTGTGATCAGAAATCTTAGTTTTAAAGCTTGCGTATTAAGCAAACATTTCGATATTTTAAGACTTGAAATCACGTCGAAAGGGTCATTTTCAGCTGGTGTTCTATCTGAAGCAAGTTTCACAGCTATTTACCAAAAAAAACACTTTGTGAAGTTCACAAGAGTATTTTATATCTAACTATTTTACCATGATTGAACTGTTTGAAGGGGCGTTGCCAGGAGGGGAAAGGCGGCCATGGCCCTACCAATGGTTTTAGAAAAGTTTCATTTTTGAACAAATTGAAACTATGATCTCCTGTTCGTTTCATTCCCACACACTAGTTGCTGGTGCTTTTTATTCTGGACCGACATTGCTTTAGCGGTATGTGTACCATACTTTATTTTGTCATGCATTGTTGTGTGTAGCGATGTGTGCCAAACTAAAAATGTGGTTACACCCATTACTATTTGGCGGGTCGTATCTCACATTATCGTTTTGTTCGCCGGTGTATGTGTGAGCGCATTACAACGTTATGCCTACATTTAATTAATTTGCGTTAACAGCATGCAACATCACGCCCCGTGTATAGAACAGGGCCGGATCGTTTTCCGTAGGGGATCTAATAGAGTCAGTTTAAGCTTTAGACTAGTTTTTTGCTTAGGCTGAGGCTTAGGAATAGACTCATCCATACGCTTAGGCTTAGGCGTAGAAATAGGCTTATACTACTGTTCTGGCCCTGTTCTATACATGGGCCGACATCACTGTATCAATATTAACATGATTGAAACGGTTTCTGATACGAACTACAGCGCTCATTGTTAATAATTGCTGTCTCCAACAAATGTGTATTGAAAATATTGCCATCCAAATGGTCAATAAAGTTTCCTTATGTATACATGTGCCTCTAACCCTTTATATTCATAATTTACTTCTAAAGCTCGATAAAAGACATGCACAATTCATTGAAGTAACGGCCCTACATCAATCAGAGTCAAAATTCGATAGCTATAATTCTATTTTTGCGGTAGCAACAACAAATTGTGTACAAGCAATAAATACACAATGGTAAAAGTGCTTAACAATTATTACACGTATGTTAAGCACAAGATTTCCACGAGACGTCAGAACCCCCGCGGGACCAAGTGCAAAGCTCTGATACCGAATGCTGTTAGTAAAGTACTTCACAAAAAGAGACTGGTGGTAGTAATCTCCTTCAAATTAGATTGCAGACAAAATAGAAAATATTACTTTGCCAACGGTTAAAATGCCTACCGTACATTTTACCTACGTAATATTTCACGTGATACTTGGTAAATTTACAGATTATCAACAAAAATGGTAAACAATCAATAAATATCGTCTAGATTAATCCATTGCGAACGTATAACGGTGAAGTTTGCTTAGGAATCGACAATCTCTTGCAGTCACATCAGCTGCGCAACAGGAAATTGCTTATAGCAGGGACAAATAGATGTAAATGGAAAGGGGAGGAAAAATTCTCCAAAAACGCATGGTTTTTCTGCAATTTAGAAAAATTTTTGGTCCAAGAATGGGGGCCAACACGTCCGTAACACGAGGGATGGCGCCCACTCTCCTCGCTCGCCGTAGTTGCGGGCCTGAGCCACACGCAAAACTTTGTATCGTTTTTTGCAGTTTGCCATATTGTTCATCTCTGTCAACAGCCAAAACACCCACAACGTCGTTTAACAGTCGGTTGAACACTTACAATTTTAGGCTTAGTTACTCCATCGCCAGGTGTACCTCGCTTTGTTTCGACAACAACATCGAATGTTGTCCAATTTACGTCAGCGACCGGTTCTGAAAGTCTACCACTACATTCACCGTTTTGCTGCTGTTGTTCTTGCGGCGGATGACCTGTAGTTGTTGTTGGCGTTGAATTTAATATCGAACAACTTTGAACGTTATTTTGATGTGATTGCACGGCTGTCGCTGAATTAGTCGCGTTCGCAGTTGCGTCTAGGGCTTCTTCAGACATTGGTGATATCTGTGACAGTTGCAAATCTGTTGTATTGCCTGATTTCGAGTCGATTCTCAACTGTTGTCCACTTGGATTCGAACCAATCATCGCTTGATCTGTACTGAGTTTCGTTTGAGAACTGCTCAAAGCTGCGTTGGAGTCTTCTTCCAGTATTGTACTGTGACGTTTTGGCCGTTTGTTCAGCGAAAGAAGGTCACGTTCGATCACTGGTACCTTGGGCGGATGACTACTGGTGGCAATGATTGTTGTACTTGTTTCCGTTGCGATTTGTTGAGGTTGTTGCAGTGGCGGTGGTGTTGTAGTTCGAGAACTTTGGCCACTGTATAAAATATCGTCCACTGGTGTATACGGTCGGCACTTGAAATTTTGAATGAACGCTGATACTTCTTGGCTGAGATCGCCGTCGCGTCGAAATGGATTTGCTGGAGCGTTTGCGTCCGCTTTCTTTCTGTAAATACAAAACTACACAACTGAAGGAGCGGTGTAGCTCGGCACAGGCCTAGGAGTGGAGTCCATAGCGGGTGGGGGTCAAAAGGTTTTCAGCCCTCCTAGAAAAGTTTTGATACCCACCAGCAAAGGTTTAACCCTCGCTTTCTGGTCGAACAAATTCTGCTGAGCACTCTCGACTTCAAATTGTTTGGCTCTCGTGGCATTTTGATCTTTCTACGAACCTACTAAGGATTTTCAGTGATTCCTAAATCAAAATAGAATATATGTATTGATCTTTTCAAGACTCCGCGGCGATTGCTTTCAAAATGTGTAAACTGTAACTTATGCAAAACAAGCGACGTATTTTGCAAACAACACCTCATTAACGCGGCATTTTGTCTTTCATTATTAGACCTAAAGTTACGTTTAGGCACCAAATGTCGGAGTGATCATGGCGACAGGTTGTGGTGGTTGACGTGATATCATGGCGGCTGGTATATAGTCGGGGGAAAAGCTCTATTAAAACATCTTTAGTTAAAGCTACAAAACTTAATCGTTACTTAAGAAAATAGGGAGGTAATTTGTATGCAAATTTTGCCAATTTAACTGTAGGTAATGCAGAAAACACCGTCAAGATTTACTTTTCCAACGATGGCAAAGACGGCGACTGATACACAACCACACGAGATCCATTATCGAGTTTTGTTTCTAACTTTGCAGGAAGCGGTGCAGGAAATGTTTTTGAGTTGGTAATATCGCCTGTGACGACGCGCACACGATATGGCTCTTCGAGTTTGATGTCGTCATTTGATAGATTCATTGAAGTTAAATATTTTATTTCATTGTTTTTTGGAAACAATGTAGCAATTTAAATGCTGCTGAATATTGATATCACAATCAGGCGGTTGTTGGGAAAATTTTCAGTTACACTGTCTTTAATGGAATAGTTTACTGGCTATAATGAAGACTAGTAACCCGTAGTTGCACACATGTGCAACTTTCTTGGCATATGTTGAGAAAGATTTGTTCAAACAAGTCTGCACTTAACCCTTGAAACTTGATTGACAATTGAAAAAATAACAAAATAGAAGCAAATTTGCATATGGATATGCAAATCTGCTGGAATGTTGCCCAAAATACGTATGTGGGGTGATCCAGCTTTAATATATAGATATACATAGAATTAGAATATATGAGCAACTAAGTAAAAATCTGTATGAGTACGGGCCCATGTAAAGATAAGGGGCGGAACGTGTTTTGGTTTGACTAGAGTAAAGTAAGCTTAAGTTTTAGATAAATTTTTTGCTTTTCTTAGGCTTCAAGCTTAGGCTTAGGATAGATTAATTTTTTGCTTTTCGTAGGCTTTAGGTTTAGGCTTTGGAATATGCTCATTCTTACGCTTTAGGCTTTAGACTTAGGAATATGCTTATAATACTGTTCCGTCCCTTTTCCTTATATTGGCCCGTAACAATACAGAAAGAAGCTGAGTGGGTATTAATCGTTCGCCGGAAAATTTCCACGTGCGCGCAGGTTAAAATCTCCACAAGACTTGACAGCACTTTGTGATCGTGCGTCAATCTGTCAATACGATCGAGTCGTAATGATTAATTTATCTACGGGAAACACAGGGATTCAAATTTCAGCGTGAAATTGTGTCTCAAATAAAATGAAACATCTTCATGCAAAGACGTCAATTTAGACAAAACGTAACAAACGCTCATGAACACTGGTTATATACCATCACTTTGTCACAGAGTTTCAATTTTAGCTACGGCTCTCAACTGTCGGTCAGAACTACTAGCGCAGTGCTATTTTAAGCATATTTATGATTATATCTCAATGTTCCAATATTGCTACAGTTCACGCATTGATTGTGCTTTATATACTCGCAAGCAATCGTATTTAGCATATTAAAACTGGTCAAAACTAGACGAGTGACTGCCCTCAAAACGCCAAAACCCTACCAAACCGCATTATTTTGTCGTTATACGCGGCCGTAGAGTGGATTAAACCAAAATCGAACTATGCATATGTTATAAAATTATGTGCCTATAGTTGGTTCCTTCTAGAAACCTTGGTATATGTAGTTAATTTCCCATATCATTCCCTTGCGGTCTACAATGTTTGGTTTGGTTTGCTGCTGGACAAGGAAGTACAACTGAGTCATGATGTATATTTTTGTTGGAGAAATTGAAGCCTTACCTACGGGGTGCAACCATAAATCCATATACTTATTCGTTTTTGGTGAAAAACGATAACCTATTTAGGGCTGTTGTACAGTTTTTTTACAGGGATACGCTTCGGGTCAGACTTTAGGTTTAGGTTTCGAAAAAGGTGCCTAAGCATCAACCTAAACGTTTGCCTAAGCTTTGAACCTTAGCCTATTAATCCATGCATTAGAATAAGCCTTAATCGGAAATCGGTGGAGAAACTATACAACATGCCGATACAATTAGTGTTTCTTATCACTGCTTTAGGTGTTTAAAACTTGGATTCGCTCGATTCGACGAGTTATAGTAATCTTAAACCCAATGATTGTACGCTTAATATTTAAGCAAATTAAACTCAAAAATTAAATATCATTCATTCTGTACAAAAGCACAACTCTACGAAATCTCGCCAGTATATATAAGCATACTTGAAAATGCAACACGTTGAAATAGTCAGCTAACCTCTGGGTCAGAGGTGCCTCTGCTGCGGCACACAACGTTCGAAGGGCTGGCGAACCCAATACAATCTAGGGTGCGGTTCTCAGCTGGGTTTATATATACATAATGAGATAAATAAAATGCGTTCTTTCCTAAAATGTCTCCCGTGACTTAAACAGCACTTGAACAGGTTATGGATTTGTTTACTTTATATCTTAGATAAGTTAACAAAAAACCATATTGTTCGTTTGGCTCGTTTATAAGTTTTTTTACGTGATTAATATACCCTCCTGAAAGAAGACTCCTGGTTACACCCCTGGTGTGGTTGTACGTATATAGTTCGAATTTCTGTATCTGTTTCAATACTCGGTCAAACGCATATTGTTTTCGCCTGCTGTTTTCTGACGCAAAGCGGAAAAACCTAAACTATTGCAAGATCCAGAACAATATATATAAATATATATATATACATATATATATATATTAATATAACTAAACCGTGTATTCTTGGTATTTCTGTTTCCTATTGATGTTGGGCTGGCAGTCACAGCGGCAGCCAACTGCCGATTTCAATGGATGGAAGGTAAAAATTGAGTCGAGTATGTGAGGATTTCCCATAAAGTGGACTCCCAAGTTTGTCTGGTTATAGAGAACCAGAATATTCTATAGAGTGGCCCAACCGCCTTACTACTCTCCTCTCACTACAGGCCCGGGTGGTATCGGTACAAAAGACTGTTGTCTGTATAGCCAGCGGAATAAGAGGTAGGATGAAATTGATATATCTCGTCAAGAAACTCCTGAAGAGGCAAGTATTTTAAACCAAATTTAAAATAACGTACTGGATCCAAGAAATGAAAAAAATTTCATATACACACGGTTGTATTCTACCAAGCACAAATCCTGGCTATGCCCTTGTGTATGTAGAAGTGCTGTTTTCAAACCTAAATTCTATTCAAAACTACTGAACCATATGATTGGATAGAACAATGATCATACAGTAGAACGATTACAATAGTCATGATTTGAAGAAACGAACAGATTGTTTTGACATTTTTTCAACGTTATATTTTGAACAAAATGAAATCATATTGCAATTAAATGTATTCGCAGCAATTCAACGCGACTCTATTCAATACGATGCGGTATGACAATAACGCATACTATAGTGACCCGAATAAGAGGGGGAGACTGATATTTGTTTGGCCTCTCCAGAGGGGTCCCCCTGTTATTCGGTTACGACTGTTATTTATGTTTATCCCACACTCCGCCCCGCCACCTTTCGTTACTGATATATCCGGTACTGCAATTATCCGTTGAATTAAAAGGTTGTCTTGTATCAAAAGCTTGAGCGATAATACAAGGCTATGCTTAGGAATGTACTTTCAAAACTTAAGTATGCTTTAAAGTTTCGAACGCAACTTATTTGGGCCTGAACTTATTTTATGGACTACAATTAGGAACAGTTGACATTTATGGACTCCAATTAGGGTTTAGGGACTCTATCCGCTTGCGGACTCTTATTAGTGATACGGACTCCTAATGATTTCGAGTCCCCTCTTATTCGGCTCCTGCAGTAAATAAGGCAGACACAACTGTGCTAAATATAGAATACAAACGTTTCCTCTGCAGCATTTATTATTTTGTAACCTTAACTCTAAGGTTGAACATATAGGCCTAATATACCAAGTTAAACCCTTGGCCTGTTATATTTACCATATGAGGCCAATCTAAAGAACAGGGGCAGAACAGTATTATAAGCAAATTCCTAAGCTTAAGCTTAAGCTTAAGCCTAAGCCTAAGCCTAAGCGTAAGAATGTGCATATTCCTAAGCCTAAGCCTAAGCCTAAGCAAAGCAAAAAAATAGTCTAAAGCTTACGCTTAATACCCTATTGTAGTCTCACAGAAAAACGTTCCGCCTCTGATCTTTACATGGACACAATATGGGTGCTTTTTGTATTGTTTTTTGTTGCTTAAAGTTAAAACACGTACCTTAAATTGCATTTTGATATCTAAAGCTGCATAAAAATCGCAGAGATCCTTTTCGAATGCTGTTTACCTTTATGAGCGTTTCAACTAATCTAGGGAAAAAGTTAATCTTTAAGTGAAGTGGATTAAATGAAAACAATTTACATGTTTACTTTCTCGAACAGTATTCTTAAAATTTATAATAGAAAAAGGCTTAGGTTTATTTAATTTTGATATATGTTTAGTTTTAAGTTTAGGCTAAATTTGAAGGTTTAATAAAGCTTACGTTCGGGTTCGCTATGTGTGGATAAGGGAACTTTATGTGGAGGGAAGTAAAAACATGTACCAATAGCAATTTATGCTGACAGCGTAAGAGTATATCAACCGTCACACGGGGTGCTGGCAAACAAATTATCAAAGGCTGACCTAGGTTTCATAAAAGCGAAAAAAACAAAGTTAATATAAATTATTTTCTAGTAGTACAGCAACTGATTTTACACTGGTTCAAAAAATACTCCCATAATCATCGCGTTTTATTTAAGTTTGTATGTTTTCATTTACACAAAAGCTGTATTCTTTAGCCAGAAAAATAAAATTTCCACTTTTAAACGATTTGATTTGTTTGAATGCTAAACATTTTACTTGAACTGGTCATAAAAGTTTAGCTTAGTTCCGTTTAAAAATCAAACAGTGTCAACGTAGAAGTTTTGAAAACATCAGAACCGAACCAACCACAATGACAGCCAGATCAGGCGAACAAATTTGCCAAGCGGAACATGGTAAATCTGTGAATGCTGTTGATTTGGGGGGTAATTTTGAAAGAATAACGACTTAAAACGTGAGAATAATGAAAGGAAAACGTGTCAAATTGATATTAGGACAAATAGATGACGAATTTTTCAATGGCAGACGATAAGGTATATCAAGCTTACTAAATGAACCAATAAAAACGAAAGGCAAATAAAAGAAGATTATAACTATTCAACTATAACTACGTTTCGTGTACACAGTAATGTTCTTGTATGGATCTTTAGCACTAGGCATTGAAAAAAGTTACAGAGGATGGCTGTACACTCTGATTTAGGTACAGTGAAAAATACAATGCAAATCTGGAGTTAATGCGAGGTTCACGTTTAACTGGGGCAGCTTGGAACACGAATTGTCCAAGTTGACAAGTTGATTGGACGTCAATGTAAAATGTTGTGATCTGAATAGCGGTTGTGTAGACAATGATACTGACAAACAATATTTAGAATGTCATATGATATTGCAGTACAAACAGTGGATGTCACATTAGGATAGCAGACAATTCAAATTCTTTGAATCTGATAGCGGATAAACGTGCCGACAAAATGTTACCAGCTATTGTCATAGTATAAAACGGTGTTTTATTTGTTTTTGGCTATATTAGCAAAAACTTTCACAGTGGTATCTTTACATAAACGCGGTTTCGGTGTGCAATTTGTTTATAATATATTCCTTAGAGTTTACGATATATACTGAATGCCAAAATTTGATCGGTTTTATTCGCGCTGTTTAACTTGTGATATTTTGGCAAATACACAGAACTCGAATAGCCAATTTTGAGAAGCTGCTGCTGAAAAGACCAATAATGATTCCCGTTGACCACTTTACGAACCGTTTGGCTATACGACGCTCTATACTAATGTGTAAATTTTAGTAGATCTCGCATATTGCGTCAAGCACCAAAAATCTGTCTCTATCAAGTCGTTGCTGTTGTCAAATTTTCAGTTCCATCAGCGTTTATTCCCCAGGCCTTCAAGTAGGCTAGAAAAGTGGTCTGAAAACATGATATTGCGGTCAGAAAATACAATAAATTTTTTTACACAAAATACGCCTGGTGCAAAATAATCGGGACTCTAAAATATGTGTGCTTTGCAGGTTATGCAGTTATTGCCAATTGTTTCCAGGTCCACATCGTCCAATCACGGGGCCTTCAACCGGTGCATCGGAACCGAAACATATTTTACATCATAACAACAACGAATCCGCACGCACCAGCGAACACGTGAAAATTATATCGAAAGAAGATCATTACAGTCGATTACGTGAACAACGTCCGCCAACTCCGGCAGCGAAATTTTTGCCTCCTGATGACGATGATGACGAAGATGCTGACCAGGTAATCCTCATTAATTCAGTTTTCAAGGTACTTGTTTACAGTCCCCACATTCATTTAATTTTAATGGAAGGCGAAAGTTTCGTCTCCACACTTTTTATACCAGTCGTAGTGGGACTACATTTATTGAGCGAAGCTCGAACACACGTAAGCAATTAAGTTAATATGCAAATTAGTTGTTAGCCAACTATTCATTTATCGGTTTTGGAGGTTTGTAAGCAATTTCCTCAGATTCCTCGCACCCAAAAACCCTTCAGCCACTCTAATCATTTTTGAATAATTTAAAAAGTCCTAATTTTGTCTTGTCAATTAAGCTAATATGCAAATTAGCTATTAGCTAACTATTCAATTATCGGTTTTGGAGATTTGTAAACCATTTATTCAGATTTCCCGCACCCAAAAACCTTCAGTAAACCCTAATAATTATTGAAATAATTTAAAAAAGTCCTAGTTTTGTCTTGTCAATTAAGCTAATATGCAAATTAGCTATTAGCTAACCATTCAATTATCGGTTTTGGATCTTTGTAAACTATTTATTCAAATTCCTCGCACCTAAAAACCCTTTAGTGCTGAAATTAATTGCTTTTAACCTTGATAATTAGTCAATTATCGGTTTTGGATGTTTGTAAAGTATTTATTCAAATTCCTCGCACCTAAAAACCCTTTAGTGCTGAAATTAATTGCTTTTAACCTTAATAATTAGTGAAATATTGTAAAAAGTCCTAATTTAGCCTTATAAACTATGCTAATATGCAAATTATCTATTAGCTAACTGCTCAATTATCGGTTTTGAAGGTTTGTAAACAGTCTACGCAGATTTCTAGCACTCAAAAACCCTTTAATGCTATAAGTAGATTGCTTCTAACTGTAATAATTAGTGAAATATTGTGGAAAGTCCTAATTTAGGCTTAATTAATAATGCAAATTAGCCTGTAGCTAATAAATGGCTTACAATTTTAAAACCACAATGCGAGGTTAACACCCCAAGATAATTGGCTTTCAAACAAAAAAAGTTTATCAAAATCGGTTCAGCCGTTCCTGAGATTGTTTTCGGACGGACAGTGCTTCGACTCCGACGCAGGAACAAGCTCAGGCTTAAACCAAGGTTTAGGCTACAGCTTACACTTATGCTCAGGCTCAGACTAAAGCTTGGTTAGGCATTAAGGCGTTGCGGGGGGGGGGGGGAGGGCGCAGGCTAAACTTAATGTGGGGTGAAAGTAAAAATGTAGCGTTATCGATTACTTGAAACCGTAAACCGTTTTGCAAAGATTTCGACCAGGTGAGTCTTTTACTAAATTTAGAAAAGTATAATCGTATTTTGTTTGGTTTGTACGAATATCGCCAAGCAGCAATAAATTGTGAAACAAAGAAATGCAAAAGGATAAGTTCAGAAACTCAGTTTCAGTGGTGACATTTTTTCGTAGGTATTTTTTAAATTTTTGTGTCGCTCAAGAAGTTGATTTGTAACTTTCTAATAAGATAGCGATGATGCGAAGTGGAGGTGCCTTCTATTGGTTCTGGCGGACTTAATACTTTTCAACCTTCAGTTATAAAATCTATAGCTTT
Organism: Enoplolaimus lenunculus; assembly: GCA_030248215.1. Classification (NCBI taxonomy): domain Eukaryota; kingdom Metazoa; phylum Nematoda; class Enoplea; order Enoplida; family Thoracostomopsidae; genus Enoplolaimus; species Enoplolaimus lenunculus. The sequence goes on from JASANG010002174.1 coordinate 338,228, forward strand.
CGACACTTTTTCATAAAAAATGTCACAAAAAAATCCCGCTTCGCACGTAAACTAAACAGATTTTCAGCGTTAACGTTAGCGCTGTCTACTTTCTGATTGAAGCTTGCCGCAAAATGAAAAATTTGCAGTGTTCCGGAATTACATGGAACTTTCCGCCGCAAATATCCAAACCCAACATCATCGGAATTCTCTGTCAACCAGCAATGTCCAAGTGTACACGCAAAAAAGTATTTCTGAATTTATTCAGAAAAGTATTTTCTGTGGCAAATCTGACAAGTTTTTCTGAGATTTAAGACAATTTTTCAAAAAATAACTGGAAAACGTTTATTTTCCGGCTTTATTTCAAAACTTTTGTGAAATCTTTTCTGTTATAACAGAAATGCTTTTCAAGTGCACCTTGCTAATTATATTTCTTAAATGTAAGAAATTATTTCTTAAATATCAGAAATATTCTTTTGAGTGTATGGCTGCGTCCCTCCCCAAACGTTTAGCATTTCTAAGCCCCGGGTAACTTTCGAGAACTAACTTTTGCCAACACTGCGGAAAATTTTTATAAACCACAGTCAATGTTACTTTGAGGGTAGTAACTAGCATAAGCACATTCCTAAGCCTCAGCTTATTAAGCCTTAGCATCCGCGTAAGGATATTAAGCCTATAACTAAGCTTAAGCTTAAGCAAAAAATCGCGTAATGCTTAAGCGTAATCTATCATAGCTTGCGAACAAATAGTTCACCCCCAAAGTAACATAGGCACATTCACAATAGTTATGTCTCACTTCCAGTTCCGGTGCGCCCATGAAAGTAACATGGCCAAATTTACAATTAGTATATCTCACTGCCACCTCCAGTTCTAGCAAATCTTGTTGACCTTCGGCTTTAGCAGGTATTACTCACCTTCGGCTATGCACTGTCAGTTACTATACAGACCAATTTCATACGTAGTCCGTCGCCAGGCGACAGTTGCAATTCACTAAAAAATTTGACAAGTTTTTGAACATAAAAGAAAAAATAAATGTGTGAAGGTGAATCGCGGGTAAAGTAACCTTGGGCGACTGCTGCAACAACCCTTATACCTTGTGACTGTGAGTTTATTAATTTGTAAGGTAGACAACATGAAAGATTGCTTTTTGTATAGATTGCTGAGTACCGACCACCACTGGCGAATCAAAGCCGGAAGCTTATAGCCATAGGCCCTCCAATAGGGATCAAATCCAAAATTTTGTGCTAAAATTTAAAATGCTAAAGATTGCATTTGGTTTCTCGGTCGCATATATAGCACGGTCACCCCGCCAGCAAATTGTTTTTAGTTTCACCACTGCCTACCACCCATAAGTTTTTATATCGAGCTCATGCGTGATATAAAACGCTCGTAATATCTACTTTACGGTTTTGACAGTGACGTTTTTTGGGCCAGCTGAAGCACACGGCTGACAGTGACATACATCGCCATACAAAACCAGTTCGTTTTAAGCATTGACGTGACTACTACTGTAAAGCCAGCAAATCAAACACCGCTTTCTGATTAATATTTTTAGCAGCTTGACCTACCGCCACCGAGAAGACTACAGAAAAAATGGAAAACAGAAAATTACAGTAAAAGAAACCGTGGGTTGTATTCAAATTATATGCCGTTCTCTTCGTTAACCAATAAGAGCAAACTATGATAACCGAGTATAAGAATGGTATGCCTAAAATGCTATAAACCCATAAAAAGATAAGTTCAGGTATGATTTTTCAGTAAAGAACAATTTCCCTACTGCAATTGTAACTTAATTTATAAAATAGTGAAAAACTATTAAAATATATAATTTTGCGGAATTTGCAATGTTTTTGCCAAATTAATATTAAATTGTGTTGAGAATGCATCAGTCCTTCCGAAGCCTACCCTGTAAAAACACTCTACTTAAAATACAATAGTTATATTTTACTGACTTTTTTAAATATTCTGTTTCTTTGAGAGGATCATGGCTGGTTTTGCAGGAAAAACACCGCTTTTTAACACAATTTGAGCAGCGACTGGACTACTACTTACATGAGGAAAGGAACAATTCGTTTGTCGAAAACGCAAAAAGAATAATTTACTCGATTTTAATTCACCGACAATAGCAGCAGTGTGTGCCAAGAGGCAAGTCAGTCAAGCCACTGAAACCCAGCCATGGTTAAAGTACATAATCCACTTTTGTTCCAAGGCGCTCAAGCTGCACTTTGGCATGCTTAACTAAACGATATTTTAGTAATTTATATTGTTCAAGATTTCTTTGCACATTAATACCGGATTTTGTACCGCAATCACAGCCTGATATTGCAATATAACTTTAATACCTGAAAACTGAATTTCAGTATACTATATAAGTAAAATATTACCCTTACCATATAAATACCTTTTTTCAGCATTTGCCATCATAGAATTCATTTGCGCTCTGGTTATACTCAAAAATGTTCAACCACACCTATATTATTTTGCGTAAAGCTGGTATACTCCGAGATATTGTTTTTGTTTGTAAAATCATGTGTTCAGAACCAGTACTTAACAATACTATGCCTAAATATTTCTGATTTCAGGTTCTATTTGTCTTAAAAATAAATAGTTCTTAGATTTTCGACCACATTCAATAACTTTACAAACAAAAATTGACATTTTTATTTATGAAAACTTTCTCCATCAAAATTATCGCTTCGTTTTCCAACGGAAGTGTTTTAACGACATAGAATTATAAGTATCTTTATGGGTTTATAGCATTTTAGGCATACCATTCTTATACTCGGTTATCATAGTTTGCTCTTATTGGTTAACGAAGAGAACGGCATATAATTTGAATACAACCCACGGTTTCTTTTACTGTAATTTTCTGTTTTCTATTTTTTCTGTAGTCTTCTCGGTGGCGGTAGGTCAAGCTGCTAAAAATATTAATCAGAAAGCGGTGTTTGATTTGCTGGCTTTACAGTAGTAGTCACGTCAATGCTTAAAACGAACTGGTTTTGTATGGCGATGTATGTTCACTGTCAGCCGTGTGCTTCAGCTGGCCCAAAAAACGTCACTGTCAAAACCGTAAAGTAGATATTACGAGCGTTTTATATCACGCATGAGCTCGATATAAAAACTTATGGGTGGTAGGCAGTGGTGAAACTAAAAACAATTTGCTGGCGGGGTGACCGTGCTATATATGCGACCGAGAAACCAAATGCAATCTTTAGCATTTTAAATTTTAGCACAAAATTTTGGATTTGATCCCTATTGGAGGGCCTATGGCTATAAGCTTCCGGCTTTGATTCGCCAGTGGTGGTCGGTACTCAGCAATCTATACAAAAAGCAATCTTTCATGTTGTCTACCTTACAAATTAATAAACTCACAGACACAAGTTATAAGGGTTGTTGCAGCAGTCGCCCAAGGTTACTTTACCCGCGATTCACCTTCACACATTTATTTTTTCTTTTATGTTCAAAAACGTCAAATTTTTTAGTGAATTGCAACTGTCGCCTGGCGACGGACTACGTATGAAATTGGTCTGTATAGTAACTGACAGTGCATAGCCGAAGGTGAGTAATACCTGCTAAAGCCGAAGGTCAACAAGATTTGCTAGAACTGGAGGTGGCAGTGAGATATACTAATTGTAAATTTGGCCATGTTACTTTCATGGGCGCACCGGAACTGGAAGTGAGACATAACTATTGTGAATGTGCCTATGTTACTTTGGGGGTGAACTATTTGTTCGCAAGCTATGATAGATTACGCTTAAGCATTACGCGATTTTTTGCTTAAGCTTAAGCTTAATTATAGGCTTAATATCCTTACGCGGATGTAAGGCTTAATAAGCTGAGGCTTAGGAATGTGCTTATGCTAGTTACTACCCTCAAAGTAACATTGACTGTGGTTTATAAAAATTTTCCGCAGTGTTGGCAAAAGTTAGTTCTCAAAGTTACCCGGGGCTTAGAAATGCTAAACGTTTGGGGAGGGACGCAGCCATACACTCAAAAGAATATTTCTGATATTTAAGAATAATTTCTTCACATTTAAGAAATATAATTAGCAAGGTGCACTTGAAAAGCATTTCTGTTATAACAGAAAAGATTTCACAAAAGTTTTGAAATAAAGCCGGAAAATAAACGTTTTCCAGTTATTTTTTTGAAAAATTGTCTTAAATCTCAGAAAAACTTGTCAGATTTGCCACAGAAAATACTTTTTCTGAATAAATTCAGAAAAATCTTTTTGCGTGTACACTTGAACATTGCTGGTTGACAGAGAATTCCGATGATGTTGGGTTTGGATATTTGCGGCGGAAAGTTCCATGTAATTCCGGACAACTGCAAATTTTTCATTTGCGGCAAGCTTCAATCAGAAAGTAGACAGCGCTAACGTTAACGCTGAAAATCTGTTTAGTTTACGTGCGAAGCGGGATTTTTTTTGTGACATTTTTTATGAAAAAGTGTCGAAAGCTATAGATTTTATAACTGAAGGTTGAAAAGTATTAAGTCCGCCAGAACCAATAGAAGGCACCTCCACTTCGCATCATCGCTATCTTATTAGAAAGTTTACAAATCAACTTCTTGAGCGACACAAAAATTTAAAAAATACCTACGAAAAAATGTCACCACTGAAACTGAGTTCTGAACTTATCCTTTTGCATTTCTTTGTTTCACAATTTATTGCTGCTTGGCGATATTCGTACAAACCAAACAAAATACGATTATACTTTTCTAAATTTAGTAAAAGACTCACCTGGTCGAAATCTTTGCAAAAACGGTTTACGGTTTGCCGGAGATTTTCGACCAGCATATTTTGTGATTTTGAGAAAGTATAATCGTATTTTGTTTGTTTGTACGAATATCACCAAGCAGTGAATTGTGAAACAAAGAAATGCGAAAGGATAAGTTCAAAACTCAGTTTAGTGGTGGTATTTTTTTTCGTAGGTATTTTTTAAATTTTTGCTCAAGAAGTTGATTATAACTTTCTAATCAGATAACGATGATGCGAAGTGGAAGTGCCTTTCTATTGGTTCTGGCAAACTTAATACTTTTCAACCTTAGTTATTAAAATCTATAGCTTTCGACACTTTTTTCATAAAAAATGTCACAATTTTGCGCACGTAAACTAAACAGAATTTTCGCGTTAACATTTCCAGCGCTGTCTACTTTCTGATTGAAGCTTGCCGCAAAGTGAAAAAATTTTCCAGGTGTTCCGGAATTACATCGATTTTTTCCGCCGCAAATATCCAAACCCAAACATGCGTCGGAATTCAAGCCAGCAATATTCAAGTGTACAGCGCAAAAAAGTATTTTCTGAATTTATTCAGAAAAGTATTTTCTGTGGCAAATCTGACAAGTTTTTCTGAGATTTGACGATTTTTCGAAAAAATAACTGGAAAACGTTTATTTTCCCGGCTTTATTTGAAGCTTTTTGCTGAAACATTTTCTGTTATAACAGAAATGCTTTAGAGTGTGCACCTTGCTAATTATATTTCTTAAATGTAAGAAAATTATTTCTTAAATATCAGAAATATTCTTTTGAGTGTATGGCTGCGTCCGAACGTTTAGTTTTTGTTAAGCCCCGGGTAAGGTTCGAGAAACTGAGCTTTTGCCAACACTTGCCGGAAATTGGAGCCCGTCAATGTTACTTTGAGGGTAAGTTAACTCGCGTCAGCGCATTCCTAAGCCTCAGCTTATTAAGCCTTAGCATCCGCGTATTTAACCTATAATTAAGCTTAACTTTAAGCAAAAAATCGCGTAATGCTTAAGCATAATCTCCTACCATAGCTTGCGAAGGGAACGTTCGCCCCCAAACAGTAGGCACATTACCACAATAGTTATGTCTCACTTCCAGTTCCGCTGCGTGAAAGTAACATGGCCAAATTTAATTAGGTCCTGTCTCACTGCCACCTCCCGGTCTAGCAAACCTTGTTAATTTTTTTTTCCGGCTTTAGCAGGTATTACTCACCTTCGGCTCACTGTAATTTATTTATTACAAACCAATTTCATACGTAGTCCGTCGCCAGGCGACAGTTGGCAATTTCACTAAAAAATTTGACAAGTTTTTGAACATAAAATGAAAAATAAAATGTGTGAAAGTGAAATGCGCAGGGAATAAGCCTTGGGCAACCTGCGACAACCCCCCCTTATACCTTTCTAACTGTGAGTTTATTAAGATATAAGGTCAACGATTGCTTTTTGTATAGATTGCTGAGTACCCCGACCACGGCTGGCGAATAGAAGCCCCGGAGCTCCCATTAGGCCTCCCAAAATGCAGGGATCAAAATGCAAAATTTTGTGTAAAAATTAAAATGCTAGAAGATTGCATTTGGCTTCTCGGCATGCTGATATGGCGCGTCCGCCCCGGCCACGAGAATGTTTCGTTCACCGTGCTCCACCCCATAAGTTTTTATATGAGACTCATGCGTGATAAAACACATTAATATCTACTTTACGGTTTTGACGGGTGACGTTTTTTGGCGGCATAGCGCGCGGCTGACAGGGTGAAAATTACATCGCCAGCAAAACCAGTTTTCGTTAAGCATTGACGTGACTACTCCTGTAAAGCCCGGCAAATCAAACACCGCTTTCTGATTCATATTTTTTCACACTTTGACCTACGGCCGAAGACTACAGAAAAAATAAAAACAGAAAATTACAGTAAAAGGAAAAAAAAAGTTAGTCAGTTGTATTTCAAATTATATCGTTCTCTTCGTTAACCAAATAAGAGCAAACTATGATAACCGAGTATAAATAGTATGCCTAAACATGCTATAAACCCATAAAGAGTACTTATAATTCTATGTTTCGTTAAAACACTTCCGTGGAACGAACGATAACTTTGATGGAGAAAGTTTCATAAATAAAAATGTCAATTTTTGTTTGTAAAGTTATTGGATGTAGGTCGAAAATCTGGCAACATTTCTTTAAGAGAGACAAATAGAACCTGAAATCAGAATTATTGTTAAGGTGCCTCTTTTCTGAACACATGCATTTTTACGAACAAAGACCAATTATCTGCGGGAGTCTGCGCGGCTTTACGCAAAATAATACATACCAGTGTGGTTGAACATTTTGAGTATAACCAGAGCGCAAATGAATTCTATGATGGCAAATGCTGAAAAAAGGTATTTATATGGTAAGGGTAATATTTTTTACTTATATAGTATACTGAAATTCAGTTTTCAGGTATTAAAGTTATATTGCAATATAGGCTGTGAATTGCGTACAAAATCCGGTATTAATGTCAGAAGAAATTTGAACGATATAAATTACTAAAATATCGTTTCGTTGAGCATGCCAAAGTGCAGCTTCAAGCGCCTTGGAAGTGGATTATGTACTTTAACCCGTGGCTGGGTTTCAGTGGCTTGACTGACTTGCCTCTTGGCGGCGCGCTGCTGCTCATTGTCGGTGAGATTAAAATAGAGATAAATATTCTTTTTGTTTTCGACAAACGAATTGTCCCTTTCCTCATGTAAGTAGTAGTCCAGTCGCTGCTACAAATTGTGTTAAAAAGCATGTTTTCCCTGCAAAACCGGCCGTGGTGCTCTCAAGCGGAATATTTAAAAAAGTCAGTAAAATATAACTATTGTATTTTAAGTAGAGTGTTTTTACAGGGTAGGCTTCGGAAGGACTGATGCATTCTCAACACAATTTAATATTAATTTGGCAAAAACATTGCAAATTCCGCAAAATTATATATTTTAATAGTTTTTCACTATTTTATAAATTAAGTTACAATTGCAGTAGGGAAATTGTTTACCTGAAAAACATGATACCTTGAACTGTATATTTTTATGGGTAAATGAAGCATTTTCAAATGTGCGTGTCGTCAACACAAAAGCGGCCAGTGTACTATTGGAGGCCGTCCCCGGATTTCCCGGGGACGGGAATTAGCTACCCCGGAGTTCACACTTTATGCGCTCCCTGTTTACATATGCCAGAGGCAGGAATGCCTATTTACGTAGGATCAACTGTCATTTGCCATCTGCCATCCCGTTTGTACCGAGTGTCCCATCTGTTGCCATGCTGTCCAAGTGTCCCAACTGTCCCATCTGTCCCAACTGTCCCATCTGTCCCAACTGTCCCCACTGTTTTCCAACTGTACAATTTTATGTTATATTTTTCAAGCTGTCATCTCTCCTAATTGTTCCATATGCCTTCAACTGTCATATCTCCCAACTGTACAGTCTGTCCCAACTGTCCCAACTGTCCTTTGTCCCCAACTGTCCACTGCTCTCCTCCTGTGCCCAAATCTCCAAATCTCCTCATCTGTCCCGTTTGTCCCATTCCACCTGTGTACAACTGTTCCATGTGCTCCGATCCCCCCATTTTGCCAACTGTAAGATCTGTCCCCATCTGCTCAACTGTCCCGTCTGTCCCGGTGTTCCCCATCTGTCCCAGCTGTCCCCGCCATCGCATCCTGCCCCAACTGTCCCTGTTCAATTTTTTCGAAGTTTTGTTACATATTCCATCTGTCCCGACTGTCCCGACATGTCCCGCCATATTTTTCAGCTGTCCCATCCGCACAGTCCCTAGTAGGCAAT